>JAVSBS010019017.1:34727-48673 GCA_033124195.1 Coracias cyanogaster | reverse complement strand
GGAAGAGTTCACTCGCTTTTGCTCTGGATGAAGTGCCAGTCTAGTGGGCAAACAGGAATTAATTCTATTTAATAGTAATTTGGGTAAATTCAGACAATTCACAATTACACAAGCATTGCTAAGATGACAGCCACGCTTTTTGAAATCATTACAAATTCATCTCTGCAGGAAAACCACATGCTTCAAGAAGTTATATTCTATATTGGAAAACCAGGACAAGGATTATATCTGTAAAATAAAATTCCTTAACCTCTAGTTGAACAAGTTTATCCCTTTTTCACTTGGCCTTGAAATGAGACCAAATAATGGGTTGGTTTTGCATCTTCAGGGCTAGAAGTATGTGGAGAAAAAGTACGAGAGACTTCTTCCACAAAGACAAGAGATAATTTTCTAACATTTTTGTGATCCATGAATAAAATTTACCTCTTTTACGGGTTCTTCATCCAGGGCAGCATCTTCCACCACAGGCTAGCAAACAAAGGACAAGAAAGGGGAAAAAGTCTTGTAAATATTACTGAGAAAGACAATTCTAAGCCAAGTTCTAGATCAAAATACAGTCAGCTTACTTTTAGTTAGTTAAACCACTCCAAATTTGTATCATATAGCAAACATGTTCCATTCTTCACACTTAGCACAGGGCTATTAACCATTGAATCCATGAGGATCTGCTTTCTCCAAGATACATCAAATGCAAAGAGATACAGGAGAAAGCAAGAGCAGATCAGCACTGTTAAAATTGCTGATGAATAGTCAAAACCACATTTGTAATAGAAATTGCACAAGATTTAAGAACTGAACTGGATTGATTATTAATAAACCAGAGAACTGGAACAGTATTTCCTGCTGAGAATACATGTATACCTAGGATTAAGTTTTCTAAATGCTCAACTCCTATTTAAAAACTGTTACTTAATGGGTGCTTATCTGAAATCCATTAAGTGAGGAACCCTTTGGAAAATACATAGAAAGATTACATACAGCTTGATCACTCATCCCTTCCTCGGGAAAATATTCCCAAGGCTGTAATTCACGACCCCATCCATCCAGCTTGAGAGGGATCAATAACTTTGCCTACCCACAAAGAAATTCTAGACCCAGCAAATATCCCAAGTTTCTTGCTTACTTGTCAGACAATTAATGGCCTCCTGAGTCTTCTTTTATACAAACATAACATAGAACATGCCCTCAATGCACTCTTCCTTATCAGGCAATTGATTTACTATAAATGCTGTCTTTAATATCTGCAAAACATTCACCTGAGTCATGCACAGGAACCTCTTTTTAAAAAGGGTTTTTGGCATTAAGGAAGGGGAGGAAAAAGAGGTCCATATGTATAAAAGAATGAAACTGTCTCCCTCCTTGTCTAGTAACTGTGAAAATCTTCTGTGAAAAAGAACAACTTGCAGACAACCATGAAAACATTTTATCCCACACAGATTCAGTGTGTGTAACAGTTCCCTTGAAGCAGTCCAATCACTAGTGTTTAAGCTGCATTCAAATCAGCCTAAATGTCATTGCTGTTTGAAAAGAAGACTGGTCTTGATGTACAATAGCCCACAGTAGATGAAATTAATTTCTATGTACCTTAACTAGATTTAAGCAAACAGTACTTTAGGAATTCCATCTACAGCACAACTTAAAAGAATTATAAACTACAGCATATCTTTAATGTGCTTAGAGATAGCAATAGTCAATAAATAGTGTTTTACTTATCTAAACTGCAAAAGTTTGTGCTTGTAATTCCTGTGCAAAATTTTTGTAAGTGAAATCTCAGAAATTGACAGAACAGTACAGCCCCTAGATATAGCTGGTTTTTGGTTGCTTGGTTTTTGGTTGTTTTGGTTTTGTTGGGGTTTTTTGTTTGTCTGGGGTTTGTTTGTTTGTTGGTTAGTTCAGGGGGGTTTCGTGGGTTTTTGTTGTTTGTGGTGGTTTTTTGTTGTTGGTTTTTTTCCACCCATTTCCTGCCTTAAAGAACCAAACTACAAAATCAAACATCTGATTAACTGACATTGTAATGGGTCACTTACACTTGGTAAGGAGACCCAGGTAAGGTTTCTTCTGGAAAAGAAGTCTGAATGGTCCTCTGCCAACAAAAAGGAGACAGTAAAAAGCTATTGCCCAAGCAATGGACATTAGGCCTTAGTGCAGGAGCTTACCCTATGATCCAGGGAAGTTTTTTCCCTAGAAAAACTGATTGCAGAAAAAGCAATCTGAGCAATGACTGAAGTGTTTTCTGAGGCAGAAAGAAAAATTATGAACACAAAATCTGATTTTAGGAGGAAGAGAACAAGCAGGTACATACACTTTGAATACTATGGTCAATGGAAAGGCACACTTTGCAGGGAGAAAAAGCATCATTTCTATGATATTCAGCAGAAAACTGCTCACCATAAGTACAGTAACACAAGTCTTCTCACTGGGAAAGTGAGAAGGTGTCAGCTGATTTCTTGAAATTCAGAACAATATGCTGTTTCCCAGGTATAACCTGTTTGTTAGCACTCAGATACCTTGCATCAAAGTGGAGCAAGTGGCAGCACTCACAAGTTAATTACCTTACATAAACCTCTGCAAGCCCCCCTAATTCATTCTGAACCCAGGGACTCCAGAATGGGTGACAGTGGTATAATACATTATCATATCACTCCTGCTATGTTTTTTAAGTATATAAACTAACACTCTGTATGAAGCCTTTTCCACAGTTCTGCAACTCCCTCCTTCAAGACAAGTGTCTTGTGTTCTCTGTCATCTGGCTGGCTAAGTGACACTCCTCTCTGACCCTCTCCACAAAACCCTGTCACAGAACTCTGATCAAAAAAACAGGCAAAGAGAGGGTTACAAAACCACTGCCCCCCGCCCTACACCTCACAAATTTCTATCACCTGTTACCAAGATGTATCCTGTGCTAGAAACAGTTGACCAAAAATACTTGGGTTTTCCTTCTTTACTCCAGAGCCCCAGAAATACTCAGGAATCTGCTCAGCCCCTTACTGCACAAAAAGATGCTCCTTTTCTTGACACAAGACAATCATAAATTGCAGGTAATGAAAACTCTACAGGACAAATCGTGTGCCCATGTAGCACAGCAGCCAGCTAGTTACCACAGCGTTGTGTTTCCAGTCGGCTCCTGAAAGCAGAGTCTTGTGCTCAGAGGTAGTGGGCAAGGGTCTGACCTGGGGCTTGTGCTGGTGCTACAGCTAGCGCAAGGAAAGCCCAGAAATCAAAACAGAAGCGAGGACTACGGACCTGTCAGCCTCACGCTGGAGATCGCTTCATGTTTAAATGTGAGCCTAAGTCCTACTGGGCCGGCTCCGCACGTTTCCATCTGTCTTCCTTCCCTTACAGCCGCCCCAGATCCCTGGCGTACGGTTCCGCCCGAAGACCGGAGCAGAGCAGGGGGGAGGGCAGCCCTCTCCCGGCCCGGGCTCTGCGGCGGCACGGTGCGAGGCGCCGGGCATCGCCGGGCATCCCCGCTCCGCACCGCTCCGGGAGCCGGGCAACAGGTTGCCGAGCCGAGCCTCTCTCCCCGCTCCCAGCGGAGGGGGCGAGGGCTTCTCCTCGCAGCCCACCCCGCGAGGTTTGGGGCAGCACCCAGGCGTCTCCCCGGGCGGGCACGGGGGGTCTGGCAGCAGCGCTGCGGCCGCCCGCATCCTCCGCCGCCGCCGCTCACCTCCGTCTCCATGGGCTCCACCTCTATCCCTTTCCATAGCTCCAGTAAGTGGGCGATCGGCATGCTGGGCGATGCCTGCCAGAAGCCGGGACCAAGCCGAAGGGAAGCGCGGCGGGCCGCCGAGGATAGCGGGAGAGGAGGAAAAGCAGGTGCCAGTCGGAGCCGGGACAGCCGGCGGAGCCCGGCCCGGGACCCTCCGCCCGCTCGGCAATATGGCTCCCGCCCGCCGCGCCCCGGGGAGCCCGCAGGCGCGGAGGCAGGGCAGGGCCGCCACACAGCCCCGCCGCCCCCGCCCCGCTTTTAAGCAAGGGGAAAGTTGATGCCGGGGATGCTGCGGCGGCGGCGGGCGCTGCTATGGCAACGGCAGCGCGGCCCCTCCGCGCCGGGGCCGGCTCCGCGGGGAGGGAGCGATGCGCCCCCGGCAGCCCCGGTGGGTGCCCGGGAGGGGATGGCGGCACAGCCTAAATCAATACAAATAAAATTCAACTGGCAAATTTTTTTGCCCCCCTCAATTCCAAGTGTTGATGTATTGACAGGGAGTGCAGCTAACAGACGGGTATCTGAAGTTTACCAAGCCCTCTGTTATTCATCTTAAAAATAATTATCTTACTTCCTGCTTTATTATTTTATTTCTTTACTATGAAGCATGTAGTAAAGCCTGTCTATTCAGATGCCATTTCCTCCTCCTTTAGCTCTTGCAGCCTGTTACAACCTTACTAAAACAGGCGTTACACATTGACCCACATACCCAGCTGCAGAAACAGATCTATGCTGACGTTGATTTGAGTTCTTCTCTAATTGAGGTTAAAACACACATGTTATCTTGTTTAGGCAACTTTACAATCATGTTCTGAAAGGCGTTATTACTAGGTAAGTCACTGCTCTTCTAAGCACTGTTTCAGAACATAGTCAATGTGCAAAGTGCATTTTTCCTCTGTTCCATGCTCAGAAAGTCAGTTTATTTCTGTAGCACCAGCACTGTACAAATTCAGAGCAAGTATTTGTGAACAACAAAAACTCTTCTACCACTTTACAAAGGAATATTGAGCAGTGCTCCTTCTCTGGTCCCATCTTTGCTCCCTCAAACTCTATTTAACATGAACAAGCTGCCCTGTAAGTTTAAATGCCAAGCGTGATCAAGATAGTGTCAAATTCACTGACTACTGTAAAGAAAAAAGATAAGAAAAAAAGTCAGACTTCAGAGCCACAAATCGAGCCATGCATTCAGATACTGCTGCAAGAACTCAGTCTTTTACTTCTGTGGTAGAATATGAACACTTTCCTTGACATCTGTGCCAACACTGAACTAGCAACTTAACACCAATTATGCAGCTTCATCTGTTCTACAGATTGAGCAATTAAATATCTAGATTACTGGCTTTACTCACTACTCACAAGAAAAGTGTAGTGGGAGTGATGTCAATCACATAACAGACATACCTGAAATCAGATGCTGGAGTATTTGGCTGCTACGCACTCCCTGGCTCTTGTCATCTGCTCCTGCTTCTTTGCCAGCAACATGAGGCAGACACACTTACTACCTTTAACTTGGCATACAGGCTTTCCCAAACAAGCCTTGTAGTGCCAGCAGCTGAGGCCAGAGCCAAGATCAAGTGAAACACATTCAGAGCACAAGCCGTACCTTACAAAATGCAGAGACTGTCATCAAATGGACACGTTCCCATAGAAGATATATATGAAGATTGTACATGGTTATATAATGTGTAATCTTTATTTTTAAAAATGGTTTTGCTCTGATTTACAGGGTTGCATTTTAGCCTTTGGGACACAAAGCTTGGATGCCACATGCTGAGAGCAATAGCAAAGTGTCTGTAACAGCAAGGAACCAGGAACTTGGACGCATCTGGATTGCCTTGCTTTATCTCCCCTAGGATTAAGCTTGGGATCATTGCATCTGCAGTCAAGTTTAAAACATGCACATGTGTTTTCACATGGTTTTACATCTTTTAAAAGAACTCCATTTAAATTCTTGAGATACGCAGTTACATGCTTTCTTAAGCATTAATCTATTACCAAATGGGGATATAAAAAAACCCTAGTATGTTTCCAGAGCTGTTTGGTCAGTGTAAACATGCAGAAGAAAACCAAGTGATGAAAACCTTAGCATGTTTACTTCTGTTATAAGCATTATGCACACATCCTGCAGTAGACTCACTGCACTCTTTTAGCACCAAGATATGAATTGGACCTAAACAAGGGTTCAGGTTTATTGGACTAACCAAAGCAAGCATTTCATATTCCACCCCTTATCCCTACCTAAAAAAAGGCAGAATTTTTTCAGCCTCAGCTAAAAAGAAATTAAAACAGTTTTCAGTAATTTCTTTCCCTTTGTTTTCCTGTATTTAGAGTAATCCCACTGAACTCTGTGGAACTATTTTTTATGAGATATTTGCAAGAACAGGGTTTTCTTCATTAATAAGGGCACTAATTTTTTGCTTAATTATTTAAATGTTTCACTAGAATCTTCATTCATAGGAAAAGCAACTTTACATGCCCACAAGCTTCAGATCAAATATTCGGCAAGTTAAATTGTCACGTATTATAAGTGGGAATATTTGATATAATTAAGAATTTGAAACAAGATCAATCATGTAGTACTCAAAATAACTGTCACTACAAACGATCAGTCATTTTCATGACAGTAACATCTAATTAACAACCAGGACAGACATTCTTTTGTATGAAGAGTAGCAGAAAAATCCATGCTTCCCTCCCCAAATTTCCCTATGATGCAAAGACATTGAGTCAGAAAAAGGGACTGAATATCACAAAATTGGGAATAGTCCACTCCAAAAATACCACATTAAGAGTGGGATAAAGAAATAAGGGAAAGGGAGGATATGTGGAACACAAGGCAAAAAACACGCAAGGGAGCAGACAGAAGTTCAGAGCAATTGGTCTCCAGTGACACACAAGAAATGTGGTCCGAACAAGCAGCAGTCGTGGATTATTTTTTCCTGAGGAAAGATAGTTAACCACATTCACAGTTTAGCAGAAGTAATATTTGCAGCTATGCTAACTAGGCCAAGAATTGCAAGTAGTTGAATTTGCTTCAAGAGTATAAAAATATTATCTCCTATGTAACAAAGCACTGGACTACTTACATGATTATCTTTAATCTATTTTTACCTGTCTCCTGAATACTAGCAAATGGCTGCTGCCAATTGCAGAGTGGGGCATTAGACACATCAGTTCTCTGCTGTCTTACAGTAACTCCTACACTAGCAGAAGATACATAAGCACAGAAGAAAATTTAAGAGCATTGTCTATAAATTGTATTAGGATACTTTACACTACTAAAATACACCTCCACTGCTTTGTGAAAAAGTAAAGTATTATTTCCATGTGATGCACAGAAGGGAAGAGCACAGACATACTATTTTCTGCTAGAAGCTCAACATACTTCTAGGTTCATAATTTCAGTGTTACATTTTATGTAATCACCTCATGCCAGAATTCATTCCCCTGCACACACATCTTCACTCAGTTTGAGCTAAATAAACTTTCCTGTCAGGCTATCTGTATGGCCAAATACGTACTATGGACATGGAGCCAGCAAAAAGTCCTCTCTCCTTCAAGGGCATTCCCAAGGTCCCCCTCTTCATTTAAATGCCTCTTCCTGCTTGCCACAGTGTAAACATTGCCTATTAGGCTGGCCACATTGCCACACTAACATAATTTGCTTAACTCCCCACCACCTTTCTTCCTTTTTAAATTTCAATTTTAAAAGCCTGAAGCCTCCTTTCCTGCACATAGCTTTTTGAGTCAAGGCTGAGACTTAGCTATCTGTTCAGCTGCAGCACCATGCCAGAAAAACTTAAAGTTCATATTCAGTATCTCTCAGACACATAACAGCTACAGGGAACATTTTCTTAAAGGATGGATTACCTCAAGTGCTGGCAATGAGAACAGGTCAGGTCTCAGAAGCAGGGAGGAAAAAAATTGCTAGAGGCAAAGTAGTAACACTCTCCTGTCCCTTTCAGATGTCGCACTAGAGAACATCCAGCCATTTGAGTGCATCAGTTGTCTGACACAATTTTTGGCTACCAAAGTGCTCCTGGAAAGCCTTGAATGCTCAACTACAAGAAGCCCAAGCACTGATCATCCCTTGATCTCCAATGCAATCAGAATGCACAATGAAATGTGTGCTGAATTTTCCCCAAAGGTTTCCTTGAGAGAGAAGAACAAAATAGGAGCACAGCACTAGCAACATTTCCTGCAGATTACTCAATCTCCTGAGGCACATAAAAGTTTTTGGTCTTTTCCAATGATTCCTGCTACATACAACAGCTAAAAAGGATGGATCTCCTGGGGCAGAAAGAACTCTGCCCTGCAAAACATACACACAGATTTAAAGCAAGCAGTCAACATTTAGCCTCCTTATACTATATTTGTGCCTATGGAATGTGCACATATGTTGTCCTCTCCAACAGGCTCAGATTTGGGAGGAACACAGAAAGACAAAGGCACACTTAAAGAATGCTTCAAAAGAAAAGTTGACATCAACAGGTAGGCATTAACTAGATGAAAACAACATAGAAGACCTTTTGATGGAGACCCTTCAGCTAAAGGACTGGTCACCCCCTGTAATGAAGGCAACACCACTGTCACTGCACAGTGGCAAAAGGCAATGCATACACAGACCATGCAAAGCAGAACCTCAACAGCAACTGGGAATGTCTAAACACACACCCCAGTGTTCACATTAGGTTCACACAGTCCACTACCTATCACATATAGATCCATCAACAGCCTCTCTAGTTTACCATAAAATGCAACCTACTACAAGGGAAGTAGAAATCCAGACCACAGTCTTGTACCAGCCTCAATCTTTCACTACGCCACTCCAAGTATGGAAGCAACATGCTGTACATAACTAGTTACCTATTATCAGCACAATCAAGTCTCTATTACTGATGAAATCTGTAGTGGATGGATAAGTGGCAAATGCTAGAAGTAAACTACTGAAATATGGCAGGCTTTAAACAGCACAGGAACCATGCATAATTCTTTGATGGAAGGATGTCTCAGTTGCCTATTTTTTTGGGGTTTATACCAAAGACATCAAAAGCTACTCTTCCTGACTGAAAGCAAGCAAACAACATCCCCCACACTACTTTTTCTCCCTGAGAACAGATGTTGAAATGCTTCAAGCTCATTACTAAAACAATATGACTACATTCCCTTAGCAGAAGCTGTCTTTGTTCAGTGCCCCAGCATTAACTACTTCAAGTTCAGCACTTATATTTCACCATCACTTGTGCAGAACAAGGAGAGAAGCACAAAACACCTACGCAGTGCTAAGTGTGCAAGGTGGCAAAATGTGGCTTACTCCAATATAAGAGGCATCTCTAGTGCTGCTAAAAAATTACTATTTAGTTGTGAAGTACATGCCTGGTAATCCCTGAGAAACACATAAGGAAAGAGTGGCTGATAAAATAATTCAGTATCAAAACAGCATGCATCTGTCCTTTGCAAAGCTCATAATCTAACATTTTCAAACGAAAAATCATGTCTGTTGTGTCTCCCAAAATACAAGATGCCCAACACCAGAGAGGTGGTCAGCTTAATTCTTAACCTTTGCAATGTTCTGGCTTCCACATCTGTATTTAGTGATAAGGTCTAGCCTGAATGTAAAAATCAATGCTTTGAGAGCAGCAATGATAACTGGGGTCCTTCAGTTTAAAGAGTGCAACAGACTGGTATTACCAGCCAACCTGGTGCCCCTGCAGAATAGAGATGAAGGCTGCTAAGAGCTGTAGAAAAAGGAACACTTTCCACATTAAGCCCTGCTAATTATCTGCATTGAGGCTGCAGGTGCTTGAAACAGCCTATATTAATAAGTCCTTAATATTACTGAATAGTTAAATACTGAAAAATTTGCCTTGGAAAACAGAAAACCTAGGTCATAGCTGGAGTAGACCAACCTCCTTCAGTACAGACATGGCTTAGCTGATGTCCCCCATAGGGCTAACTGGCTAGCACAGCAGGAACCCTACTGTGTTCCTGAGTTGTGCCATTGGTCTAGTTGAAGTACAATGTTGGGCCTGGGTTTATAGGCCATGCACCTTGGAGCTCATGAGCCAGTACAGAAGGCTGAAAGCAGCACCAAGTGCTGCATAACACAGCATCAGCCAAGGCCTGTCTCAGCTGGACACTTGAGTGCCACCTACACTAGACCAAGTGGCAACTGGTTTCTCCACAAGCGATTTGAATATCTGCATCACACTTGCACTGATGGGCCCACACAGCTGCAAAGCCTAAGCTGGTCTGCTGCCGGTTTGCTCAACATCCAAAGCTTGTTGGACTTCTTGTCACACAAGACATTAACCACTTGCAGAGCCGAGCTGCCAAATACAGAACAGTCTCACCCCTTCTACCTCGCCCACCTAGTAATAAATTAAGAGACTCTCGTAGCAAAGATGCCAACCTTCAAAAGTCAAGTAATCCCTTACACAGTAATTCCCTATGCAAGCTTCTGGGATATTTCCCATTAAAGTGGTAATTCTTCATTCCACTTAAACACCAGTTAAATATATTCAGTAAAAATTAGCAGTAGTGAAAGCTTTCCTGCTGCACAAGGCTACAGCAAATTTTGTGATTTATTCATGTTTTCATCTCACAAGAACAGAAGAGACCACATTCCCCAAAATACATTGCATAACTCTCCAAGGAGCAGCTTGCAGTGCAGTAGGGCAGAGAGCTGAACACAACAGCTCAAGTCAGGCTGGATCAAGGCTTCTCAGGAGCTGCAGCACAGCTTGAACCTTTACCACAGCCAAAATAAAGGGATAGGAAGGGTAAAGGACAGTCACACTGCCTTCAATTTTGAGTCAGGAAGACTGATTTGGAGGCAATAGCGCACTTAAGGGAAGAATGTTTGAGCCAGAGGTCCCTTCACTTACCCTGCCTTCCACATTCACTGCACCCAGAGATGCCATGACCCCAAAATACCCTCCTTACCTACTCAAGAGCCAAGTGAAGCCTTGGGACTGTCCCCTCAATGCCATAGCAGTGGCACACATTGCAAGGCTCACAAGGCACCAGGGAGAGAGATGGCAGCTGCTGCCTACTCCCCCCAGCTGCTTAAACTCTTCCATACAAAAGGGAACAGGAACAGCTTTGCTACCTCAATCAGACTATGCAGAAGATAAGGAAAGATCAGTTGTGGGCAAAAACACCAATAGGATAAGGCAAAAAGTCTGCATCTCACCAGTCTGGATGTGGCTGCACTCAAACAAGGTAAAAGCATCTGTCCTACTTTGGCATACACAGAGGGAATCAAGCCCAGGAACTAAATTCAGCTATTTGTTAACCTTCATTGATGGAATGGGCTACTCTTACACAAGTCACTGTTTCTGTCAGTTACATTCAGAAGTACAACCAAATTGTCAACCTAATCACATAATGAAATGATCACTATTTCAGTTGCAGACCATTATTCTGGTGACAGACTGATCAGCAACTAAGTTTTCCATATAAACTTTCAAAATTCAAAAAATTTGACAACTAAAACCTTACATTAGAGAAAGAAAATTGAGGAAGTAGCCTAGGAAACACTGTAATAACAGCAAAGGTTGCCTAGAAATATACAGAGAAATAGCAGGAGACTACAAGCAATACTTCTCAGGTAGAAATCAACAAGGGTAACATTAATGTGACAGAAGATTACACACTGAGTCATAGAAATCCACAGAGTAATTTATCCAGTAACTGTGACACAGACACTTTAGGTGACTGAGGACAAGGGTACCAGCTCATTTTTGGGCACACTTTCATTTGCATCCAGCTAAAGATGCACACTGCTTAAAAACATTAAGCTAAAATAACTGCAGATTATAGTGTTCCTAAAAGAAGATCCATTTTTCAACCAACATTAGGGAAAATAGCAAAGTGCCAAGAAAAAGGGCTAAGTCACACAAATAGAGCACATTATACTTAAGTGCACACTTTCCTTTTAGCATGTCTGCTCATACGAAAACTCATCCAACCTTTAACAGATGCCTAAGCTTTTCAGCAACTACTATGATATTTGGAGGAATAGTGGAGGAAAAAAGCAGCCATTTAGAAGATTCATGTGGAGCCCTTGAGGAAGCTACTCCCTTGAGCAGAGGGAAAGACCAGGACATTGGAGGGTTTTGCTCCCTATTTACTTTTTAGGTTTGTGCATGATGACTGGTTTTCACTCAGACAATGATCTCACCCACTCAGAACAGGAGGAAATGCAGCACTGACTGAAATAATAGCAACACACTTCAAATTCTTAAATTCCTTGTTGAGACATCTAATCTTCAGTCAGGAAACTAAACATGTCTATTCAAAGTAAACAGCATCAATCCTCTATTACTACAGAAGCTTTGAAGCATCAAGTATCAAAGAGAATTACTACCTCTCAAACACCACACAACACTCAAATCAATAAAGGCAACAGAAAACATACGCCCCAAGTAAATAGGAAATCAAGAATTTCTAACCTAAAACCAAATATGCAGTATGATTTATTTCCCTTCAACCAGTTAGCATTTGTCTTCTTAAAGAAGCTTGAAGATTAGAAAGCAAAACAGAATTACTAAACATTGCAGGTGTTATGTATCCATTTCTGGGGGAAAAAAAAACCAATACACAGCCAAAACCCCAAATTAGGTGAATTTCTTCAGTGTTTCAAATTTTAAACACAGAAAAGTAACAGGTTTTGTAGTTTGGCTTTTTTTTATGTGTCACATTCTGTATTTTGACTACTTTTTCCAAATGAATCCCACAGTAGCTGCTTATTTTTACAGACAAGTATGTGAAGTAACTGATGTACAGCCTTGAATATCCACACTTAAGAAATGAAGTATATTATGGGTGATGGGAGGCTTTTTAGGTTGCAGCCCAACTTGCATCTATCAAATGTGCAATTCCAGGAAGAATTCCCCCTCCCTGCCACTGTTGCTATCAGTCAAGGTGAGAGCAGAGGGGAGAGCTGGGGACAGAAAGCCATAGATCAGGTCTACAATCCTGTCACGCCTTGATAACAAACAGAAATCCAGGCCACACAGCACAGCTGTGTACCGCCCCCACATAGCTCGCATTTTGTATTTTGTTTGGGTAAAAGAAAAAAGCCAAAAAAAAAAACCAGCTTGATGAGCAACTGTGTTGCACATGGGACCAAACCATTTATCACTTGCACTACCCACTAGCAGAGAGAGACAGCAGCTGCAACATAGCAGCTCCTTCCAAAATCCTTCCTTCCCATGGCAGTACCACTGAGCAGAGCCACACGCCCAGACCAGAATTTCTACCTACTAACATAAACACAGAGCTGAGATAGGGGTGCTCACAGGTAAGCCAGTCACACCACACAACCAGCCTCCTTCCCCACAGCACAACAGTGGGATGACCCAAACAGCAGCAGCAAGCCTGCTCCCACAGAGCATAAGTTTTCTACACCCTTTACTGCTTTTTCAAAATGAATAAGCCAGGACAGCACATACCTTCCTACCTCTAGGTGCCCTAGTTGAAAAGCAGTAAGGAAACAGGGCTTCATAAAATAATTTTCTTACCTTTGCAGGTCAAGGTGCAGCAGTACAGCAACTCCAGGAGCCCATACTGAGGGTGTACTTCAATATCTATTGGATGTGCAAGAGTGCTATCCTAGACAACTACTACTGCCTCACACAGAAGCAGCACAAGCCACAGACCACAACCAGAGAAGCTTCCAGTGCTTCTGCCCCTGCACCAGTTTATAGCTTCTCATTAGGGTAGCGAGGGCCACCTGGGTGAGGGGAAGCTCACAAGAGCCACCTGCTACTGGGCTCCAGAAGGAAAGGAGTATACTGGAGGTGTTAGTACTGGGAGCATTTTTTAGGCTGGAGTTCTTTAGGAATGAGTTTCCTGGGAAAGCTGGAGTAGTTGCTCCCCTGCCACATCAGCAGCACTTGATCTCTTGTGGCCCTGCTTGCTGGGGGCTGGACACACATTCTGCTCTGGGAGCAAGGTCAGAGAGTGTTTGGAGGGGAAGAAACAGAGTTCAGGCACCCATGTAGTCACAAATATGGCCTGTGGGGGTGTCAGTCAGATGTACACTTGGTCACTGCTATTTTGATGCAGATGAGTGTTAAAATATAGTAACTTATGATGGTGTTTTGTTGCTAACAATATTTATTTAGAGAAAGAGAGCATAATAGGATAAATTACAGTGTAGTGGGTCTGGCTGAGCTGGTTTTCCCCACAGCTGCAGTGGTTTTGTGCTGGGAGCTAGAAGGGTGTTGATAAC
>JAVSBS010019017.1:22083-34627 GCA_033124195.1 Coracias cyanogaster | reverse complement strand
CCTCCCCTTTCGTTTTTTGCTCTGCTAAGGAGGGGAAGGAAAGGGGGGGTGATAGAGAGGCTTGGTGGGCGCTCAGCTAAGGTTAACCCACCATATACAGCTACTAAAACAATCTGATATCTGGAGTTACCGGAGTTTCCTGGGTTTTCTTTTATCACTCATTTGCTATCTGTAGAGTTTGAAAAGCTCTGGAACAAGTATAGATTAACAAATTCGTTCCAATATTGATCTGGTTTTTTTCTTGTCTGCAAACAAAATTAAGTGTGCAGTAGAATTTTTTATTTGGTTTATGTGGAAATTATAATTTCCATGTTTTGCTTCAAGAACCATTGTATGTTACTAGCTTGCTTTTGTATTTCTCAAAAAAACTGCAAAGCACAATATGTGAAGTATGATATGAAAAGCAAAAACCTGCCAAACTTGCTGTATGAGTACCAAAAAGCTTACTTGTATTAGAAAAGAAACACTGTTGTTCTGCAAGAATAGAGGAATTTATTATCATAAATTACTTTTAAGGACACTTCCAGGAAAATTCCAAGGCCTTATGCACAGGTGACCAAGTGAACCTGTCCAAAGGCTTAACAGAGTCAAAAATTAGACCAGAGTTGTAGCACTTCCATATCAATACTCAACTCAAGAATGCAAGGGGATGATGACCAGAGGCAAATCAAAGGTCTTAGCTTTGTGTAAAGGAGATGTGATTTTCTTTGCAAAGAGCAGAATTCTGCCAGAGCAGTCATGCTTCTAGATCTCAAAACATAGCTCCGTTGGCCTCATTAGAGCCATTCAAACAGACACGTGGGGTATGCAGCAGGCTCTGAGCTGCTGTTACCCCTCAGACCTGCTATTTGTTTTTCAAGATTTATCAAGCTTGTATAAAACCAAGGTCATAGCAGAAAGAATAAAAACAGGAGGTTCAAGTTTAGCTGGATTGCACAGGCTCTCAGTCAGTTCAAATCTGGACCAGAGGGGTAAAAATCCTTCACAGCATTTCCATCTATCCTCAGTACGCAGTAAAACAAAACGCAAGGATAATTCCTCCCTCATTCCCCAACTTCATTTAACATATCCACATTCACGTTCATTCTCTCAAAGGTCTGGTATTTCTGCACTCTAGCTTCGTTAGGCCTATCTGTGTCTTCAGGGTTTCATTAACTCCTGCAAAGAATTATTGCCTTCAGCTGATTTTTTTGAGGCCAAAGTTGGGAATTAACCTTACATGTTTAGCTTTTCAGCTAATCTGAACCATCCATATGAGTTCCACCAGTAAGGGCTTTAGGGCCTTTCTCCACAGGGAATATACCTTTGGCCTTCTCCAGCAGCAGGCTGCACAGATCTCTTTCGCATACACCGTTTCACCAGAGCGAGCTCCTATCTTCCACCTCTACAGGCTGCACACACAGAACTGGCATCTTAAAGGACACTGTATGAACCTGCTCTCACCTTCAGGCTTCCCAAGTGGCTGCCAGGCATGGGCTGTCTGATACCTCCTATAAAAAAATGCATAATCTCAAAACCATGGAGCCTATTGGTGTGAAGTTTTGCAATAAAATGTGTTGGGTCTCTTTCCATCCTTTCAATTACGAAGCATTTTTTTTTCGTTTTCTAGAGGCAATTATCAAGTTCAGCGAAGGGGAATGGAATACTAAATTATTTGCACTGCAGAGTGATGTCCCTTGTAAGTTGTTTTTTCTTTTTTTTCTTTTTTTTTTTTAAAAAAAAAAAAAGCACAGGAAGACAGAAAAATAATGTTCACCTATAACAAAATAACTATGAAATAATGAGCCTCTAGATTAGTTGACATGTACCTCTTACTGTACCTACAGTGATTATTTCCAGCACTTTTTAACCCCATACCTCATTCTTTTGTATGAACATGCCTTCTAGGAAGCAACTGAAAAGAAGTGCATTGTCTTTTCAGCACTGCAGATCTGCTGCTGCCTCTTTGACCCCAAGACACTTTAACCCCCGCTTCCTACTGTCCATACTCTGGTGACTGTCCTTAACTGTTATTCTCTGGGTGGATAAACACCTTAATCTGAAGCTGAAACACCTTAAGCTGAAAAAGCTGCCTAACCTTTCATAAAACATCTGAAAATTCACCAAGAATTAGAGAAGATGCAATTAATGACTGCAATCCGTATCTCAGACATTCAGCAGATGGATAGGATTCCTGAGACCCAGTCCTATCAGCAAAGGCTGTTGGTCCTGTGCAAAGGGAAACGGTAATACAAACAGTTGATGCAGTTCAAACCAGACTGTTCCGCCAGGTAAGGGACTCTCAAGAGTGGTGGGAAATGTGGATCCTTGTAGGCAAAAAGGGAAGCTAAAGGAAGGATCCCTGCATCATGAGTGTTTAGCCCCTCAACTAAAACAAAAAGTGACACCTTGTAGGGGACTTCTTAGTATTTGTGTTGCTTTTTAATGTATTACTTCCATATATCCATCATTATAAGGGGACTTTTATTTTTCAAAGTCATTGGGATCTCATGCTTGCACTCGGCATTAGCCAAAGTATTTTTCCACCTCTCTGCATCAGAAGTATTGCCCTCTTATACATCCTCAGACTTCCTGCCAAAGTTATCCCAATAAGCCTTTGTTTAACTTTCCTAAGTAGTCTTCAGGCACCAGTATCACACAATATTACTTTATGGTAAAAGTATGACTAGATACTACCTCTCCTGGCCTTGAAGACAAGCTTTAACACCAAGTAAAAGCATATTGTAACTAAAAGGTTGCAAAATGAGGTTAACCACAGAAAGTGAGCAGGAATTTCTGTCAAGTAAAGGAGGCCTCTTAAATCCACTGTTCAACACCAATCAAGTGAAAATGTTATGTAAATCATCTTTGTCTAAGCTGAAATCAGTGTCAATGTTGTTAGGATTTGGGCTGATTTTACACTCGCACCACCTTTCTTAGACCTTTCCTAGTAACATTAAGATACAATAAATGAAAATGATGCTTAGAGATCCTCAAAAGATTTTAAATTTAATGACCTGCCTGAGTACTCTACAAACAGGACTTGAAGCTGAAGGTCAGAAGTTCCTTTATTAGATTATTTAGTATTTTCAGTGTCATTCAGAAATACAGCAATGAAAATGCAGTTCTAATGAATTGCTTGACTTTATACAGACACTAACATCACTGCAGTCAGAAAACTATTTATAGTGCTGCAATATATTAGTACATATTTTTGTATCATTACAGAAAAAATAAGATTTGTTTAAAAGCCTTTCAACATTCTAGAAGTTTTAAAAATAGGAACAGAGACTCATGTATGTGCTGGTGGGACTGTTCTGATGTATGAATCATTACTTCTAGAAAGTACTTAAGTATAGATTCATATTGTCTTAAAGATCTTTTTTAATAATTAAATTTTGGCTTGAGAAAGAAGTGCTATTAACTCAATGAAAAACTCATGTTCTATTTCCTTCCTGTTGCACTTGATATTCCAATGCAACCACTGAAATAGTAGGAAGCCCTGTGTCCTTGCTGAGATGCTTTAAGACTTATGCTTTCACCAACGTAACCATTAGTCCTTCTGGATAACCTCCTGCATATGATGGTCTCATCAAGAATACAAGTGGCCTCAGGGGTCACCTGTACAGCCTGGACCATCTGAGCTAGTTTCACTCCTCACATTTAAGAGCGGAAAAAGAATAGTCAAAGTTCTCTAGTAAACCAAGTTCTCTTGTATAGTAAAGAAAGAATCGTAGCTTTGCTGTTGAACAGAACTGGTCAAACAACTTTCAAATGTTCTAGCAGTTTGTGCACTTCTGTAAAACCAAATCTGAAATTACGTTGACAAATACTTCATGCTAACAACTAATATTTGCTACATAGATCATTTATAGCCTATAAACTATAGGAGAAGACAGTATCAGAGGGACCAGAATTATATTGCCGATGGCACAAACCCAATTATAAAATTACCAGACACATTCTGTTCTGCTGTAATTGTGTAGACACCATAGAGAGTGAAATCCAGCTCTTTTCCAAGTAAGGGCACAATCAGTTCTTCAGAAATGGGTTTTGTCTCATTTCCTCAGAGCTCCTTAAGTATTACACTTAATGTTTTGGGTTTTTTATTCTGTTTTGGATTTGGTTTTTATTTTGATTGAAGATGGTTGTTTAGGATATAGGTGGACGGAAATTAGGCAAAGAATGAGAATTAAAAGGAGTTCAATATTACCCCCCAGCCATGAGAAGTCTAGTATCTACTTTGTGTTGAGTATTCCTATCTTTCTGTCTCTTCTCCTGTTCCTTCTTTATGATTGCTATTTTGACAATTGACCTACAGTTAGTTATACGTGAATGTTATTTTGCAATGGCTTCCACCACAATTCTGAAATGCTTAATATTCAGATATGTATTCTTAGGCACCTTGTTCAATTAAGTTGATACATGTGGTTATTATGTATCTCTACTTTATCCTCTGATTTTGACAATGTAATGATGGTTGATCTGTGTATTGTCTAATGTGGAAAAAGTTGTATTTTCTGTAGAAACTTTAACAGTGAACTTGCATAATTTCAGCATTTAAGCTGTTTGTTAAAAGATTTATCTTAGATCTTGTTGCTTTCCAAACCCTTAGGTTCCTACCTCACATGTAAAACACAGTGTTTTAAATACTTTCTTTTGCTGCTTCTACTAAAAGTATTCCTAATCATACTTCCAATGCTTAAATGGCTAAAGTAACCACTGACTCAAATGTTCTAGAAATAATTATATACCTGTCATTTATATAGGCCAACAATAATAAGTCCTGTGTGTATCTCTGAATCTGCACTTTGCTCACTTAATTGGTGTTTAGAAAGTGTTATTTTCCAATGTCAGGATATTCTGACTTGAGCCATTACTGGTGCAATTTCCAGTCTAATTTGACCAAACTAATTTCATTATAAGCAATAATAAATCCTCACAATAGCCTGCTGAGAGAAAAAAAATAATTTTCTTTCTTGAGTAGCATATGAGGCATATAAGACATAGTATTATTTTAAAACTGTTTTAATCGCCTGTCTGTTATCACTGGTGAGGCAAAGACTTAGCTGAATATCTCAGTATCACTAAAATCAGACAAAAGTTGTTTATGACACCCTAAGTCATTTTCAAAACATTTTTACTTTTGCTGCAATTTGCCTTGAGACATTACTGTGACATTCTTGACTAGAAGTTTCTTACATAAAGCAATTTAAACCATTTCTGTGACTGTATTATCTTGCAATATAACGTGACCAAGTAGCTACAAGTCACATAGCAGAAAAAAACCCCAGGCAAACAGCTGCTCTGTGTTAGACGTGTGTCTAATTACTGGACCTCTCAGATAGCGCCCTCCAAATAGTTTTAACAATTTTCCTGTTTTGGCTCCTGCTCTGCTTGGTTCCAGCCAGAGGAATCTGTTCCTGATCAAAACATACAAACTCCACCATAGATCAGCAGTGGAGTTAAGTAAATTACTTTAGGTAATTTCACAAAATAAGCAAATAGCTATTAAGTTCTTAAGTTTGCTTACTTCTTTCTCTCTGGATTTCATTGATTAGATTAATCCTTGTGAATTTTCTACCTGTTTTCAAACCTCTGACACTGAAAAACCTAGAATCAGAAGTAAAATATCTACCAGGAACGTTCTGACCTATGCCTCCCAGTTGCAAAGCACTCTCATGCCTCACAACAGCTCTCAAGGTGCAAACTTATTTCAAAGGAAACCTCAAACCTCTTGCAAAGCTCAAAGGAAAATGGCCCAAGTGCATCAAGCTTTGCAGCTTTTAGGTAGGATCTCAGTTTTTGAGAGAACCTGATACAAGAGCTTATTCTGCCTGCTAAAAAAGCAAGCTTTCCAATCCTGAATAACCCAAATCAAGCAGAACAGAAATTTGCAGAAGTGTATCCCACAGGGCAGAACCAGAACCCTTCATGAAGTTTAGGAAAGTTTTCTGAGGGGCCAGTGTTCTTAGCTGGTGGATACTTCATAGAAACACGCTCTTTGGATTGACTGACAGCACAGCATTCCACCAGCTCCAGTTTACAAGGTTTTCAAGAACAGAAAAAGATCTTCTCCACACAGGCAATGCACAATGTCTGAAGTAATTACTGTCTTCTAAAAAGTGTTTCCAAATGCATGCTGACTTGCCTTAACGTTATAAATTAGTACATTTTGAACTCAGATAGATGGCACACTATTTTCAGACTCTGTTTCTCCTGCAGTCATTCTATTTGTAAACCAGCACCTGCAGAAACAAAACATTATTATTTATAACTCATCTCTCTGTCACATAAACCAATCTTCTGCCAAACCCTTGCAATACTATGCAACAAAACAGAGCAACTAATGCTGCAAATCTAATTTTACCTAATACACGCAGAACTAAATGAGATTCTGCTCATGGCTGGTTTTACTTCTCTGCATAAGCTGCAGCAAGTCACTTGGTCCTTTGGTTCCTTACCCTCTTCTGTACCAACCAGAGTAAGAAGGCTAATGTAAATGGGGCAGAAGCTCAGATTAGAAGTACAAGTAATTCCAGAATTTCAGAACTGAATTGTCTGAAATGCTGATGCTTTGATCCAGCTACAGAATAAAGTACAACTCTGCATTGTGATACTCTTGGAACTGCAAGTATCTTGGCTGCATTAGGAATGCTTTCTGGTGGTTGCTGAAGTCTAAGAAATGCTCACTGTGAAATAAAATTCTGATTTGCAGAAAATGGTTGGCTTGGGAAGTTGTTCTTCCAGGACAGAAATTAAAATGTAGCCAATGACCACAGCGTGAGCAGCTGATCATTCAGAAACGTTCAGACACTCTTTGTCCAACCTGGGCACAGTTCGCATGTCAGCTGGTTTGATTGTCTCCTCTTCTGACCAAATCCCACTTTTCACCTGACAAACTGGAAAAGATTTCTCAAAAATAAAAAGTTTCAAAAAAAACCACAACTAGTGGAATCTGGAACTGCTTATTGCCTCATAGAAATGAAACCAACTGTACAATTTTCTCTATTTTATAAATAACCCTGAAATGCTTCTGAGAGCAGGTCACATGGTAGTTAATTCCAGTAAATTAATATAAAGTTCAAAATAAAATTTGGTAATAAGCTGTCTGGTGCAGTCAGGATGCATCAAGGCATGCTCACTATCTCAGAGTTTTTATATCTAATTATCTGCATAGAATACAGTGAAGACAAAACTGCCCCTTGTTTCCTACAGAAATGTAATTACTTTTCTAATGCAAAACCACTAATTAACATGCTTTCGTCTGCAAACCTTTCTAGTCTGTTACTTGAATATAAATTCCAGTTGTCTTGGAATACTAATGTCTCTTAATGAAACTGAAGTTGACTGTGACATTTCAGGGAACACTCATGCAAATTACATCTTCATGAAGACTGAATTAAAAACATCACCTCTCAGTCTAAGTATGAATAACACCAAATAACCTATAAGAGAAACATGCTGTTACTGAAAGCAGGGAGTTAAAACAGGAGCTTTACTGTAAGTCATTCATGATGCAAAGGTTATTGATTAGCAGAGTCTGACTGTGATTTGTTAGCCCAATAATAAAACTTCATCTTAAAGCAATAGTAGTTCCTAGTGCTATACGTGAAGCCAATAGCATTGACCTCCTGTGCTATAAAGAATTTAAGCATGTTTCTGAAAAGCAACATCACCCTCACTTACTTTCTCTAAATCTAGTTGTGTTGCTATTTAATATTTCACTCTGAAATCCTTGGCTAAATGGAAATAATTTTATTCCAGTTCCTCTGCTACAATATATTAGTATTACCTCAATACTAGTAATTGGCTTTTGGCAGCCTTATTACAGCTTAAGCAATCTTGTAAAAAATATAAATATAGTACAAAATTTACAGAGATGGGTGGAATTGAAATCACTAAAAATTGCAATCATCAAAACTTGAATCTGAGTGTATTTAACTAAGTGTACTTTGTATTACTTCCATTACTGAGCTCTAAATTAATGGAAAATTCCCATTTTCCAAGACAAGCAAACATGACAAACTAAGCATATAAAATATGACTTTTTAATGCTTTTGTTTGCCTTTGTTTTCTGGCCAGTATAATGGAAGTCACTGGCTGCTGAATCAGTTCCTATCAAATTACCTAAAGTAAAGCTTTCTCTCATTCTAGTCATCACAAAGGCAAAACCTTAAAATAGACTGATTGTTCAGAAATTAGCAGTATAAGATATATTTGACATACTCACTATGTAATTTCACAATGACCTATGATGACTGCACCATGATGACACAGTGCAGTCAGATTACCATAAAACATTAGGACTGGAAAAAGACTTATTAGAAGTTCTTTATAAAGAAGGCAGTACTTTTACAGAATAACAAAGAAGCAGCTTTTTCTTTCCCAATAGCTAGTAAAATATTCTTTTGAGAAACTGTGATAAATACCTGCAATTTAAGTTCATGTAATTCCTCCCTGATTGACTGTAATGAGTCTCCATTTGTCTTGTAAACTGAGCACTTAATCACTGTGTTCAAAATGACATCAGGTTATTACAGTGTTCAGTATGTCTAAAACGAAATGTTATTAACTGGCTGACTTGCAAGCCTGAAGGGACTTCAGAATCTGTATTAAATAATACATCATTTATATTTCACAGTTATGGAACTGGTTCCATCTAGCTCTCTGTGGCTCATAAAACAAGCTGCCAGTAATTAAAATTTCTGCCACTGACCACTGGTTGCTCGCAGCAGAGTTCAGCTGGAGAAGGTGAAATGCACAGAAACACTGCTTATCAAATTTTAAGAGATAGATGTGGAAAAGCCTGTATGCCTCTTGTGAGATTTGGGGGAATTTAGGCATGCAAATCATAAAATCTGCTTGGGAAACTGGTTCACTTGGCACCTAGTCCTGCAGTGTCCTGACTCTCACCGTTGTATTCTATGTTCCCCAGGCACTTGGAGATGTGCTGCTGCGGATGGCCCATCTGTGTGAGCAGGAGTCCAGCACCCAATGCACTTCTGCCTGGCCAGGTTATTCCTTCACCTACCAAGTCCTTGGGGTGGCTTCCTAAGAGCCCACACCACGTATACCGACAGGATGAAGTTCCTTGCAAAGGACAACAGCCGTGCATTTAACAAAGAGCTGACAGTGCCAGTGCTGTTTGTTTGTAGAACCCATGGGCAAGTGAAGCAGTGGTCCCAGCCACAGGAGAGGAGGTCCCTTGTACTATCCCCTTGGCAGAGTAGAGCAGGGAGAAAGACTTCTTTTTCTCCATTGACCATCCAAACCACCAGACTGGGGGCTACTTTGCATAGGGGTCCTCCAAGTTTCTCCTTGTGAATCTGTGAAGAAAACTGGCTATAATTGCCTAGTGCAGGGAGAGGCCCTGGGTTCTAATCTCTGCTACAAAACCTGTTTGTGTGTTTCCTCCTGAGGCCATTTCCAGCAGCAGAATCCTCTCCTGGGTAAGTGGAGGAGTGTGGATTTCCCTTATGTCTCAGCAGTGTGTATTGACCACTAACCAGTGCTACCTGGGATCCTGCTGGGAATGCCATACCCAGTTGATCTCAAAAGGCTGACAGAGGGCTGCCCCAGAGCACCAGGGCATGCCCCCTTGCCACCCTGGGAAAGAACTGGATTTAAGACTCAGTCTTTAAGGCACAGTTCCCACTATGTAAGCACAAGGTGCTCTGTTGCTTAAACCGTAGGTTTGATTCCACTGTAGGGATCAAATGTTCTAATTGCCTCCAAAAGCCATGATATTTTTAAGCATTTAGACTTTAATTACTTGTCCAGGCCTAGGGAGGATGAAATGCCCCTCTGCAGACAGCAAGCGCATGGAAGTCTTACTTAATTTATGTGGGACTTAAAATTGTCATCAGGCTTCAGGTTGAATTTCACTCGCAAGGGAATAGTGGCAGAGCTAAGTAAGAAAAGATACTCCAACTTCCCTGTTCTCCCATCTGCCCACAGATCAGGCTATGCATGCCATATTTCTGGTTAAGTAACTATGGAAGCCCCACACTGCTAACTGATTTAATTAATATCTGGTTTTGCCATCTTTTTAAAATTATTTTTTGAGACATTTTTATTGGTCAGGTGTGAGTGTGACAGGAAGCCTGTTAATCAGCCAGATGTGAAAAAAAACCTGCCAAAGGGGTAACAAATAAAGGATTAAAAGCTATCCATCAGTATGCCTACCTTCCTCTAGATGTCCAATGATCCTTGCAGTCAAGATCTCTCAAAACAGTAAAAGGGGAGAAAAAGAAGGGGAAAAAAAGGTATTTACTTTTACTGTATTTTGTCCATGAGATTTAAAAGACTTTGTTGCAGTATCTGTGGCTTCATAAATGGTTTGATTACTCTGTGAGATCAAAGAGTGTGGTCTGTTCATCCCTCGGGTCACTGAGGATAATGAAGGGAAAGGAAGAGAAAACAACATGAGGCATGGGAAATTAGAGAGTAGTTTGTGTCCCAGAGCTATTTTGTTACAGTGATCATCCTGCAGTAGGCTTCAGAAATTACAAGCTGCATTCAATCTGTGGGATTCAAAAAGAGACTGAAATCTCTTTAAGATATCCAGGGGCTGAGGAAAATTAAGGCAGGGCCAGCTGTTGCGTATAAAATAACTACCGCGGTAGGATACCAACATTGTTAAGTACTGAACATCTGAGAGACCAGGAGATGAGAAAGTGGTTCCCACTTCACCCATCAGTCAGCCAGCCTCCTGGCTAATATCATCCTTGACAAATGCATGCCCTGGGCATTTGGCAAATACCTGCAAAGCAGAGTTTATAAGCAGGGATGGTCCCTGCACAATATTCTTCTGAACACAACCTGCAACAGCTGGCACTCGGAACTGTAGCACGAGTCATCAAGACACATGTAGCTGTCACAAGCATAGCCTAACGTATGAATGGGAGATGGTTCTGTGGAAGGCTGATGGACTAAAATGACAGCACTCAGGTGATGTGACAGCTATTCCAGCCTCCGCTGAAAATACACACAGATTCTCCACACTCAGCTATGCATTTAGGAGTGAGAAGACTCTCTGGAGCTGACAGTAGCAAGTTTTACTCAACAATACTAAGCAGAAGTAACTGATACAATGGCAGATACCTGCTGGGATGCATCACACTTGTTTATAGAGATCGTAATTATTACAGGGTAACTGCTGCTGTGCTTTTAGTTCTTGCTAATTTTGTTTTGGCTCGTATTCTCTCATTTACATGCAGAGCCCGGGTCTCTAATTGTGTGAGTTACAGAAAAAGCTCAAGTGAACAGCCTGTTTCCTGGTAAGTGACGCTGTACTCAGGAAAGTATTTTTTGCAAGAATTTTCTTATCAAATATGATCATTTTAGCTTCTTTTTTATAAAAATTACTGAACATCAGTCCTTCAAACTGAGCGCTGTGTCTGAATGTCAGCACTGTACTTTTCATGCTGAATATATTGATAGGGTTCATAGCACAAAGCTGTGGGCACGGTTGGGCTTGGCTGCTCTTGAGGTCTATCTAATCACCACCCAGTCTGTGATCCTCTAGAGTACTTTGGGTAAGGAATAATGAAGACCACAGCACACAAACATAAAACGATCAGCTCACCTCCCACATCCGGTCTTACTTAGCCTGTATACTCAAGCTCTTATTCTCCAAAGCACAAGACATTGATATCCCTTCTAAAATTATTTATATGAACTCTGGGTGATCTATGGCAACTTTCTGGAGCAGAGAATACTTACACACAGGAAGGGAAAGTGTGCAGAGAGCCTCGTGAAGAAAGCTGCTTGAGCAACGAGGCAGTCTGAATTTAGAATAAATACAACATTCCTCATTATCGATTGCTCTGTTCCTGGGAAAGTGACTTGGAAAGTCCTGACATTTTCTCTTTGCATCACCAGTACCATCGGCAGGCAGCAATAATATTGTTAGCAGTGCTTTTAACCTTCTATGGCCTTGGCTTAATGGTGCTCAGAGGCAGATCCAAACAGAGCACAGACGCCTGAAGGGCAACCACAACAGAATCGAGGTGCCCAAATTCAAGAACCTCTCCCTGTGAAAATCCCCCTTTCCCACTGCAAATCAAGCCAGCAACTGCTGCTTTCCTGCTGTAGATGTCTAGGCTGTACATTTGTGGGGCCCCACTTGCAGTGCATTGATCTCCTGCATGGGCACTGCAGTCCTGCTGCCACTTTTTTTCCTTCCAATGGGCAGTGGCTGGGGCCAGCAGCACAGCCCAGGGCTTCCAGTCACTGAGGGTGCAGAGTGGGGACACAACAGAGGCCTGAGCCACCTCAGTTTCAGCCTGCAGAGGTACCTTTGCCCAACAGCTGGGCAACAGGAACCAGTCGCTGCCCTACTAAGAACAGGAGTGATAGGAAGAAGTTCCCTCTGCTTCTCCCATCTCCTGTTCCTGGTGGCAGTGGCAGATCAGCTGGGTGCTGGTAGGTATAGAGGTGGCCTTAAGCACCATATACATGCACAGGGGTAGCTACCTAAAAAACTGAGTACCAGCTGCTTTTTCCAATCTTGTATTTTCCCCTCACTGTAAACTTGGCTGAAGTAGGGCTCCTGTGCAGC
>JAVSBS010019017.1:0-21443 GCA_033124195.1 Coracias cyanogaster | reverse complement strand
CTCCCCTTCTTTTTGTTTTGCTGAGGAGGGAGAGGGGAAGAAAAGGGCGGGGGGGGGGTGATAGAGCAGCTTGGTGAGCACCTGGCATTCAGTCAAGGTTAACTCACCATGACTCTTTTTAAAGTAACTGAACTGAATTTATACTGTGGCCTGTGGCCATACTCAGGCCATGAAGGGCATTTCTGATTCTTGCATGAGATGAAAAGATTTATTGTTACAACTCAGTAATTATGCTACTGTCTTTCTGCTTTCAGCCACACCTCTGAAACACAGTCTGTAGAAGTCTATGAGTGTGGGTATTATAATGGCAATTTAGGTAATATCTTTATCATCACCTCTGAGCAAGCAGTATTGTTGCTACCCATGGAACTAGGAGATAGCTCATCATAGGATGCTGAATGATAAATTTCCGCAACTGTTATGAAACATGGTTCCTATCCAGAAACTGATCTGTCAACTAGTGTCAAAGCATGATGAGTGAAATTTGGTCACCCTTTAACAGTCCAACTTGGCCAGTGGAAAAATCTAATGGTGAAAGGAGATTAACAGTGCGCTATTGTGGCCTGAATGAAGTTATGCCAGCAATTACTGCTGCCCTGACAGACATGGTAGAACTCCAGTATGAACTGGAGTCAAAGGCAGCTAAGTGGTATGCTAATATTGACATTGCTAATGCATTTTTCTCTATTCCTATAGCCCAGAGTGTTGGCATTGAACAAATGGGAAAGAAACTGACTTCTGGAACAAATGGGAAAGAAACTGACTTCTGGACGACTCTATGAGAGTTAAAACTGAAGACGTTTATTAACAGAAATGGCTTCATTTTATACACTCCAAGCCCCTAGGGGTTGACCCCTAGTGCTGTCTATCAGAAAGCTGCTAAAAGCAATTCGCACAAAGTGGTGTCCTTTTACTTCTTTGAAGATGCTAACTGGTCAGTGATCAAGGTGTCTGACTTCCCACTGATGTGCTCATCTGTTGCTAGGTTTCCGAAATGGAAGGTGTTTGCCAAGCTTCTTATCTCTTTTCGCTCTCTGAGACTGTTTAACCTAAAAGCTTCCCAGCATTGCTCAAGGTTGCTTTAGGAAAACATCATCTGCTGCTCAAAGTTAGCTTCTAAGTGGACTCCCACATGCAGGCACTCACACTTGTGTGGTAATGCTAAATGTTCAAATACAAGAAAAAATAACAACATATTTCTTGGGCCCAGTATTTTCCTATACTAGGAAGTAAGATCTAAGATTGGTTGTTCTTCAAGACTGTATGGAGCTACTGCAGCAAAATCAATCAACAAATGGGTAAGGCTACAAATAAAGTCTTCCTGGGATCCTTTAGAAAGAAGTGCCAAAACTTGGTGAATGTTATTTCATTCACTAAGAAGTCATGCAAAAGTTGTCATCTTTGGTCCACTGTGATCTCTGAGTGAGGAAAGGTTTAACGCCTTGGAGGCCTCTGTTTGGCACTTCTGGAGAGTAAATTTACACAAGGCAGTGGATATTCTGTCTGGGAAAAGACCTCCAGGCAGACCTCTACGTTCTTTTTGTTTACAATATTTTCTTCTCAAGAAATTGTCATCTCATCTCAGAGACAAGCATCCTTTCAAAACAAAGAATGACTTCATTTCCCTGACTCACTGGCAAAAACCAAAAGTGGCTGAAGTAGCACACTTAACTGCCAGTGAAACTAAGAAGTCACAGTTCTCTTTTGAATGCTGATTCCAACCATCAGCAAGCCACGAAGTCCAGGCAAAGCTGTAAATCATATTCTGATCTCATCAATATCAGAGCCACAATTCAGTACTTCAGCCTGTGTAACTGACATTACAGTGTGGACCATTCTCCTCTAATGGCAAAAGAAGCGTATTTTCCAGCAGAAACCTTCACAGCACGCCTGTGATGTGGACAGTAATACTGCTAAGTCAAGACTCCTTTGCAAAGTACAATATTTAAGGGCTTGGCTTTTGTTACTGTTTAGAATTTTTTCAAACTCTTACGGCTTCATTTGTGATCTTGGACCTGTGCAGGATAATAGGTTGGGAGAGTATCACTGCAGACAGACAACTCCTCAGTTCCAAGTTTCAAGTCAGTCAGTGCTGGGTTGGATTCACCCTTCAGTGCTGTGCAGTTTCTCAGCTGCAATTCTTTGGTGAAGCAGAATTCAATCTGACCAATTGTTTGTGCTTTTTCACCCTAAAAAAAAAGAGGGATGAGATCAGTATGATGGGGAGAAGAAAATAAATCAATTCTTCAGATGTATTGCCTTATAGTTGGAATACAGTAATGCTTATTTGTACTCTGAACAGCTTATAGTACATACTTGTCTTTAAGATGTAGACAAGGAAACACATTGCACCACATAATTCAGTAATAATTTGGGGAATCTGCCTAGCTAGGAAGTCTCATTATGAAATGCAGTGACACAGACTACTTTAGCATTTACCAAATCTGCACAATACACAGAAGCTGTTAAAGATAAGCTCTGACTGAACTCTGTGGATATTGAAGGGTGACCTGAAAAGCCACCTTTCACCAACTCTTCTGCAGCAGGATGGGAATTGAGGCAAAGAAAATTCTCCAGGAAGGAGAGGCAAAACTTGCTTTTGTAATAGCTTTTACTAAAAAGAATACAGAAGCAAGCTGTCAAATGCATCAGAAATGCAATTTTTGGGCTAGAGGGCAGACTAGGAAGAAAAATACTGGCCATGAATAAGGCTGGCAGGCATGGACGCCTTTTACGTGGGAAAGAAGATTATACAAAAATTTCCCCAAACGCTTAGATGTGACAAAGTGCATGTGGGGGGGGGAATTGAAACCACTACGCAGGACAAAAATATATGTACAAGACCAAATTTCACTGTGGTGGGCTTTTTGGTTATTGTTTTGGTTTGCTGGTTTTGGGTTTTTTTGGTTGCAGGGTGTTTTTTGGTGTTGCTTTGGGTTTTTTTCTTGTTGGGGACTTTTGGAGGGAGTTCCTTTTTTTTTTTTTTAACAAAAAGACCCCCAAACCCCAAAAATTAAGAACACAGCCATTGTGTAACATGTTTTGAGCATCAAAGTACCTCCATACTGCAATTCAGGCATCAACAAGACTGAAACTCTGAAAAGGGCTATCTTTAAGTAACTGGAGTGTACTTTTCCCTTTCTATTACTGATTAGCTTCAGCTGTTAAGCACAGGAGACTCATGCTGTAAATTACTTTCACATAATTTGAGCAGTATCCCAGTTGTACTAAAAACTGGCAGAACTACAGTGAAGAAAGCTAGAAACTGGGGCTTATGGTAGCTCTGTATTTCTGCAACGTCAAGAGGTGGATAAGTGTGCAACCCACATTCTACCCATACTTCTTTGTTGTTTAAAGTAACGTAGAAATACATTTTAAAACCAATTGTAACCTAGAATTCTTTTTTCATGTAAAGAAATATCTGAGCATAAAAACCTCAGAGCACTACTAAAACAAATAACCTGACAACACACAAGCTATTTAACTCCAACAATAACTGCGTCTTGGCAAGTTTTCATAAAATTGTCATCTGTGCATGGGCGATAACTCTGTGAAGTGTTTTGTAGTAACCACTTTTATCAAGCTGAGATAGTAAGAAACCACTTTTAAGTGGGAAAGCCGTCTTGTGAATATGGTTTCTTGCTTTCTTTTTTTAATAAAAGCAGAGTAACCTAGCTGAAAAAGGAAAGAAACAGCTACGCAGCCTAGTCATGTAGTTGTTCAGAATACTATTTTGTTTCTTCAAAGGCATTTTTGCTTTAGATATGGTGACCTGTATTTTACACTATAACACACTGTCTCTGTGTACCACATTCTCTACTGCACTGTGATTCACCGTACAGCCACTGGCAAGGAAAAGTAGAAAGAAATGGAAATTTTAGACACCATTGGCTCAAAAGAATGATTACAGTCATCCTGAATCACAATGAAGCTCAAAATGCCTTTTTGTACCTCTTTAGATAGGAGGTTTGGAGAACAACCTCAGAGACAAGCCTCTGAGCTGCTTTATTTCTGAAGGAATCTGTCTATTGAGTAACTTCTTCACGCAGAACTCATGAGCCATGCCCAGTGAAGGGAAGACTGCTGTTGACAGGCAGTGCCCTTGTCAAGGCCAACAGTTACTGGCTCCATTCAGCTCACTCTTGTTGGTGCTAGTAATTTGCTATATGACAGCTTTAGTAGGAGGAACGGAAAGTACTTACCTACAACAATACCTCTAGCATGGTGGTTACAGCATTCATGCAACATGCTCAAATTGTTTAAGATGGAGACCTTTAACACCCCACTTTCCAGGTAAGTTTACTAACAGCAAAGTTATTAGATAAAGAATGGACACTTCCTCCACTAACAATATTTCTACATTAAGAAAAGGTTGTGGCAACAGTAATGTAAGCTGAACTCAACGGTGCCAGTAGGCAAGCAATGTTTTTATGAATGCAACTCCAAGAACCGAGCAATATCTAATCTGCAAAAAGCTGTATACAAAAGGAACACCTAGATCTAAGTTTAACCATGATGAAGCTTTTTCACTCTATTTTTGCTTTTATTAGAAGTATTCTTTTTAGGGTTTTTTTTTGTCTGGGTTTTTTGGGGGATATTTTTTGTTTTGAGGGGTTTGGGGAGTGTGTGTGTGTTAGGAGTTTTTACCTCTTCCGGAGGAAGACATTGGATCTTTGGTGTTACACCATAAAATCTTGTAAGAGCTTCCTTTATGGTAGTCATCTGAAAAATTTAAAAGGTTATACAGTCAGTAGCACATCTTCCAACAGCTCCCACACAACCTTAAAAAACTACACAATTAAAAAAAGATCCCTTATTCTCTAGAAATTACTTGACTTCTGTTGGAAAAAAGTACACACATGTTATTTGGTTTTAGAAAAGATTGTCTCTTACCTGATAATATGAACCACTCGGCTTTATCCCAGCTTTTAGAAGACAACTGGAAAGAGATAAAACATTTTTCTATGGTTCCTGTGTGCAAACATCACTTCATAATTATTAGGTAAACAGATAATCTTAGTGAGAACTTGGGAAGCATTACAGCAATGGGGAGCAAGGGAAACTTGTCTTCCATCCTCTGCTAGGCCTAGAGAAGTTTCCCCTTTTCTGAAAGGCCACTTTCCACCCAACGCAGCAGGGTCAGGAAGAACCCTCTCCTCCACCTCAATCTGAGGAGCTGGGAGAGTCGAGTCTTCAGACACAGTTAGGAGAAAGGGTAATATTACTGTTATTTGCTGAACCTTCAGAATGCTCCACCGAGTGCCAGGCAGGCCAAGCAGGTGAACTGCCTCCTTTCCCCTGCCTTGAGCCATATCCCTGTGCTCCAGCCACCAGGAGGGGACTGAGATAGACTTGCGGAGCTGTTTTATGCACCCTCATGTTCTCACACAGGGAAGGCTTGCTGGGGTGGGAGGTGCACAGCCCATGGGAGAGGGACATGTGCATACATCTGGATGAACACCAACATCAGGGCGGAAACATTTCCTAATTAATATGTTTTTGAAGAGGAAAGATTGTTGATGTAAGAGAAACAAGGTGATGATCTCAAGAGCACCTAGCCTATGTACCCCTTCCTTTAGGGAAGTCTATGCTTCCAAGTTGACAACAAGACTCGGGACCCAATAGGTGCCAAGTCTCTAAGTCCCAGCTTCTTCTATGAGGAGCGAGAATGTTCAGCATCTTGCAGGACTTAATCCATGAGCACCAATAATGCTCAACACTTGGAAGGTCACGTTCTGCATAGCAGAGATTTAACCCAGTTGACTAAAAGTCTAGCTGTTTGTAATAGTCATTTGACCCTGGATATAAGGAGGTCAATAAAATAGATGATGTTCTGCCATTCTTACAGGATCCTGCATGATGTCCTCTTCTTAACAATTTCCTTTTTGGAAATGATCTTTTAACCACTAACACTGCTTTTTCTCATTCAAGTATAAATGAAGTACAATGAGAACATTAGTAGTCTTTATTCTTTTCAGCAAAGTTACATATGTTCATTTTTACAATGGAGAATATGCTCTGAGCAATTAATTTCAACATGTTTCAGTCTCTATTCTTTTTCAGTGTTAGACATGCTGATGTAGTCACATAATTGGTCACTGTGCCATCTGTAAAATGTTTTAGTCACATCATCACTGCTACTTAGACAATTAACTTATCAGACATTATTAACACTAGATATGAAATGCTCTTAAGCACTGTGTCCCAAAACATCTGATTAAGTTTTACAAGACACATACAAAAATAGGAGGAGGAAGTGGGTGAAAGACACTTTTCCTTTGCACATACGCAAAGACAATGAGACTCTGTCAGAAAATTGCTAGGACAAGACGCTGACAGAACACGAACAGGATTTTTAATTTACTTTTAAGGTATCTTTCTTGATATGAAAGAACTTATTTTCTCTCTCGGATACTGTCATCTTACACAGAGAGACAATTCACGGTCAACGAATCCAAGTCAAACATTCTCCTTCCCATACCAAGCACCGATGAGGAAAGGACTTTGGCCTTCTTGGATTCACTCTATGTGTACATAGAGTGCTTGGACAAGCCACAACATTCCTATCAAGATTTTGTATCTGGAATGGCCAGTGCTTTGGAACTATGAGGAGAAATCAGCCCCTAAGACAAAGCAGGAATGTCACATCAGGGTTGTTTGAAAGGATAGCAGAGGGACACTTGCAGTGACTAAACACCCCTCTTCAGGACATTCTTGCTGTTACCTCTCAGCCTTTTTTCAGGATGTTCTGCTCAATTTTGCCTGCAGCTTGTCCTTGCCTCTGAGCAGAGCACTGTCTTTTCTAAAGACAAGTATTTGGGCCTCAGTACAACTCAGAAGTTCAGGCGGTTTTGTCACTTGATTTAAGAGTTTACAGGTACCACAGCTTTTGGTAGCAAGATATGCCTGATACAGCTTCTCCAAATTTACAGGCTTACATTGTCTAAAATGATGCTGTGAAGAACTACCAGACTCTGAATTGACCCGAGACATGCTTCTCAGATTAGATAACCCTTCTTCTGAACTCCAGTACTAAAATTAATTTATGCCAATACTCATTTCCCCTTCACCATCAGGTTTTTAGGCTTTTTTTTAGGCTAATTTGAAACTTTTTGAAACTGTTTGAAATAAGAGGCAGATCACCAAGTTTATTTACATACCTGTTAAGATCAACATGCTGGTAGAGTTCTAAGGCTTTACCGAAGTATTTCTTCTGAGAATTAAGGATCTCAAGTGTAGCTGCACAAGTGCCATGTTTCTCCCACTCATGTTTCCTATAGAAGGAAAGCAAAACGTGTTTTAGAAAATGTTATTTGCAGATGTATGTGCTGCACAAGCTAGCCAACATATGGAAATTAAGTATCTGAAAGGCTACATGAGTGAAGAAAGACACTGCTCTCAAAAAAATACTTCATGTGTGAAAAGTAAAACCAAGAAAGATCACTCCCATAATTTCAATTACAACAACATCTATTTATTTTTTTAGTAGAATCATTTACCAAGAGGTTATAGACCTATCAGGAGAGCAAGGAAGAAGCCCAAGAAATCCCTCATTATGGTTTCTAACATCAGACTAAGAAAAAACAAATCTCAGACAGTAAGTTGTATTAAAAATGTATAAATGAGTTTGCCTTAACATTGGCAGCTGCAAGAAAGACTTTTAAAATTAATGTACAAGCTATAGAAGAGAAAGGAGAGGATGATCTAACAGTTTGGATATTATTATGGACCTGGGACATTCAGAATCAGTATTATCTTTCCTATAAATTATGTATATGAATTTGTGCAAAAGTCATTCATAGTTCAGCCCTTCACCTGTTATCCCACCAAAAGGGAAAACACTCTTCTCCCCATCCCCCCATCAGCTATCTTTTTAAGACTGGACATTGGAAGGTGAGGAGAAAAGGTAGATACCACGGTGGAATAAACCATTATTTCATTCCAAAGCTGACCAAGTGAACTCTTGTTTCAAAAGAGTGTGACAAAACTATCAAGCCAAAAGCACTGTTCAGGTGGGTTTTTTTAAATTAAGTTAGCCCAGATAGTTTAAGTGTTTGTTTTTTTCAGCTGCCTCCTTTAAAACCGTTTGGTTTTGAAATAACTAAATGAAGAAATTTATGAACACCTATTACGCTGTTACAATACAAAGGTCTCTCAGCGTGTTACAAAGAGATGTTTGGAGGTCTCAATGGTAAGAATTTGCCCTTTCTAAAATTTGCCAATTCTAAACTTCATGTTTGTTTTAGTGGTTGTTTAGGTTAAATATGCTTTCAAAGCATTAAAAAAATCAGAACTAAAGAGACTAAACTTTTAATTTGACCTGTGGCAGTATTTTCATAGGACTGCTCCCAAGCCTTGCTTCTCTTCCACCATCAAGTCTTCTAATACCATAGAACAGAGTGCAAAAGAAAATACTTCTTGCTATTTTATTGCAAACTTGAACAGGACAAAAAATGGGGCAAAGTTAAAAATCTATTTCTATCAATTCTAAAGTCTATTAGAAAACTAAACAGTATAATCTTTAATAAGACCACCTGTGGATTTTGCAGGTGGGATGTTTGGATTTGGTTTTGTTCTTTCTTTTCAAACTTTTCACATGCCACTTGTATTAAGTAGGTATCAATACAGCAGAGGTACACAAAAATTTATTAAATCACAAATTCCTGCCACTACCACAGCATTCTCAGACTTTATGATGCCTTAAGAACCTTGTGAAAAAGCAGAGAAGCACAAGGACAACTATTATTCACTTGAAACCCTGCCTTTGAATTGTCCATTCATATTAAAAACTTCAGATTTTTCTTAAGGAATGAAAATACTTTAAAAGAAGTTATGTTTGTATCTAGAGAAATTCATACACTACTTCTGAACAGAGAGTGAATAAAGCAACTGTGACATCAAGAGATTTGAGGTATGGGAGAAGATGTGTTATTGGAAAATTTTCACTATACATTCACAAATTTAGCCTTGTAGAGAATTCTTACAGCTGTAACACTCAACTTGACTGCATGTCAAGTGAATTGTTTACTGCCTGGAGTCCACTTTATATGGGCCAAAGAGCAGATTGCCTGGCAAGGGATTTGAAATTACTGATGAGAAAAGAGATCACAGTTTTAAAGACTATTTAAGCTCTTTTAGGGTAAATTTAGCAAGAGATATTGAGCAGTTAGCGTGGACCATAAGTATGCAACAGTGAAATACAAAGGGAACTGGAACAGCAGTAAGCTGGAGGCAAGGCTTCACATGTAGGATGATAATTTTTTTTTTTTTTCAGAGAACAAGTGCATGCATGCATACAAATCTAACAGTAAAGTGTTGAGGCTCCCTTTTGAAGGTTTTCAGTAGTACTTGTATTTAAGTGTCCTGGTGTTTCCAGAAAGAAGGCAGAAATAGAGGGCCAAAGATCTGATGGTGCTCAAAAGGCATATTATTGCTAACATGGAACTGCTATTGGAGTGGTTTGGTCCAGTTCACAGTGATCAGAGGGCCCAGGAAGTGGGGCTGTGGGGTTCCCAAGTGCAAATACATAGAGCTACCCACAGAGAGTGCCCATGCACCATCAGCTGCAGCAAGCCAAGAATACACCAGGCCCACATTTTTTAAGAAGTCCCTTGAGCTTCCAGAATGGAGAGCTACTTTAGAGTCACTACAAAACAATCACTGAAACTTCAGGATACAGTCTTGTCGGTGTTAATTTATTTTGCAGCACAACCACATGAAATTAGAAAAAAAAAAAAAAACACCAAACCAAAACCACACATACAGCTAATTCTAACCATTCAGCACAGACACATGAAATTTCACCTTCTGCTCTTGCATTTAAATGCAAACGGAAGGAGTTAGGAAATGAAGGAGCTGCAGGCACCAGGGAATAACATAACATGTTTAGAAATCACAATCATTAATATCTCAGTGTTATTCACTGAGACATTATCCTTCACCTAGACCCCAAGAAGACAAAGTAACTCTACTTGAGCCTCAGCTCACAGCTGGGTGGCACATGAATACAGAACACAGCTGTCCATATTGATGGCAGCCACCCATCCTTCCGTACCTCTCACACTCATGAGCTAAGCAGTAGCACAATGCATATATGCTAGCTGTCAAGAACTTTGCTGACCATTTTTCCTCCTTGTAGGACACAAGTACTTTGGCAGGCACATAGGAGTGGGGCTTAACAGCACTACACTGGGTTCCACTATATAACTTGTCTGTCTCCACCATTTTCTTTACGGTGCTGCTACGAACCTCAAAGTTAAGTCCTACAAAATGAAGTTTTAGGGGGCTGCAGAAATGCAAAGGAATTAAATCGGTACGACTCAGCTGTGTGGAAAGGAAGCTGAACCTCAAAGATTTTGATTCCTGTCACGTACAACAAGGGCAGAGTTTCCCCAAGCACAAGTCATGCAGATGTGACAGACAAAGTCAGGAGCATATCAGGTGGGTCCTGACTATTCAGAAGCAAAGAGAAACATGGAGAAGAAGTGAAACAGTACTGTTGTCAGGGGAGATCAAAATCTTCTTCTCCTTTCCCATGAGCCAAGCAGGTTGATCTCTAAATAAATTCCAAGATCCAATTTTAAGCTGCTAGGAAAGAGGCAAGTCTGTAGAGAGGTGGCGAGGATGACCCAACGCATCATTATTTTTCCATTTCCTCCTCCTTGAGAAAGCCCAAAAGGAAAGGTCTGTCAAGCCCAGCAACACAGTGAAGCTAGCTAGGAAAAGAAGTCTGGAAGCTGCTCTTGCAGCTAGCTGTGACATCCCAGGAGTGCTACTGCTATTCAGATTTAATGTGTCAACAGTAGCTGCTTCTCCTCCCTTGGGGGTAAACAAAGGAAACCCATTCTCTCTCTTTCATCAAGTTTCATTTCTCCAAAACCTCTGCCATGGCCCTCTCTTCAACAGCAGCACTTTGCAGAAGAAAAGAACAGATTTATTTTGTAAATGAGACTGACAAGACATGCTGCTTTCAGTGGCCTCCTGGACACTGCTTCTCATGCACATCCCACCTGAAGAATTACTAACTCAGACGGATTTTTTTTAATAAAAAAATATTCAAAATACTTTTTAGGGGTTTTTGTACTCACCAGAAATGAGTGCGATTCAGAGATGAATGAAGTACATCAGGCCAATAGCGTCTCATGTCTGACATAAGATCCTAAAAATATCACAATTAATAAATACACCTACAGTGTTGAACAGCTATTTCTTGCACAATCTGCATACATCGAGACATTTTCTAGAACTGAAGCCTCATCTTTCAACATCCCTAGCTGAAACATTTACTCACAGAAAAAGGTCTTTTTCCCGAATATTCTGAAAATGCTGTTGTTGGAGGCAACAGGTAGGTACAACTACCTAAAGAGCTGAATGTACCAATACTGACGCACTACCTCTAAGAAAGATATTCCTTCAACTGTCCCTGCAGAAGTTGCTCAATCATGCAGCTTTTCACATTTATCGGCTCAAGTCTCTTATCCCCATTCACCATATATTTGAATGAAATATGGAATTTTTTTTTTTAATTAAAAAAGAAGCATTAAAAAGGGCTAATGACCTGGGAGAAAACACACCAAATTCTGATTTTCTGTGTTCTAGCTGTGCAGTAGAAAATGGAAGAGATAAAATGGACTGACCATAACCTCTTTTTCACAGGTACTTTTTGCCACTGCAGATCCATCACCTATGTTTTCCAGATTTTTTTTTAATGAGGATGTGGCTGAATGAATCAAGCCACATGTCTACAAAATCAAGTAGGAAGAGCTATTAATGATCACAAGCCCTGCAACTTAAAGTACTACCAGAAGCACCTAATGAATTTGTGGAGTCTTTAAAGAACGTAACTCTCAGCATAAAGTAAGAACGATAAATTAGAAGCTACAGATTTTGCATATAGGACGTGCAAAAGTAATTGCACTCACGTCTGCTTAGTATGACTGTTTCTGTCTTACATAAATACCTTAATCTCGGTGACATTGAAATGCCACGTCCTATTACACTCTTCACCTTTGTCAGGCCTAGGGAAGCAAAATAGAAGTGAAAAAAGATGTCTCTTAACTCACCAACAGTAACTAGCAGCATTCTATTCCATATCATCATTAGCATGAATTTAAAATACACAAGATTATAGCTAGAGATTCTATTTAAAAATGCTAGAAAGTCATCAGCATCTACAATGTTTTAGAAGTAAAATTCAAGACATGAATTACAGCCAAAGCATTTCCCATGCAGAGGCTCTTTGTTAGGCCTCCCAGTCCCTGCACTCTGTGTGAAACTCACACAGGCGAAGTAAATTATATGGAAGGGTTTCTTACATGGTGTCACTAATGACACTGACCTCCTCAACTACTCTACCAAGTGATGATTCTGCAAGTATCATCGAGACACTCACTGGAAATCTAGATGTAATGCTGCTCACCTTTCCAGGATGCATGGCTTATAGTAAATTTTTCCCTGTATTTGTCAGGAAAACCTTTGAATTGCTGCCACTGACACCAATTCCAGTGAGTTGATTCTTCTGAAGCAAATCAGTTTTTCCTGTACTTTTGCAATATTCATGCTGAGTTAACGTACTAAAGCCAAAGTAGTCATGAGACACTAACAAATTCTGTGTAGTCAGGTGGGGGGGGGGGAGGGGGGGGAAAGAGGGGAAACTATAGTTCCCTTTTTGTTTGAGTATATTACTGATCTTATAAGGAGATGTAAAATGCTCATGTGGCAAGGGGATTTCAGGATCTCAGCGAGTTATGAGATACGGAAGTGTATTTCAACTTTATATCAAACCATTGGGGTTTGATCTCCAGTAAAATGAAGGCTTTTGTTTCAAAGAATCATAAAAACAAATGGATTAAGCCCTAAAAAATAAAGCACTAAACATCCTAGTACAAAACTTCATTTTTCCTTTCCAGGCTGAAATAAAAATACTATGATCATACCACAGTCCATGGATTGTCCAGTACTCTGGCGGGTCTTGACAATCATTAGCACTCATCTGTGGAAAACCAAAATACAGCGTATTTGTTATATGTGTCTAGGGATAATGGTTTAGAGGATAAAATAAAAGCTCGCTCACTGGTGGCTCAAGACTCTAGTGAGACATGAGAACATCTGCTTGTCCAAACCACAAACTAGTGAAATCCAGTTACCTGAAGCTGTCATGGGTTGCGCTACTTAGCAGAGACCAACTGGCATTACAATTTTGAAGCAGATCAAATGAATACCAGGGGGCATCCTAAACAGGCTCTTTAAAAAGAGGACAAAGGCAGGTTCTAAGGCAATAGAAAGTAGCCTGATCCATGCTAAATGAATGGAGCTAAATCTGCATTCATCATATTTCAGGTGGCAGCTCTCTGTTTTTCTCATATCAGATCTTCTCAAGGAATGCAGAGCCATTAAAGTAAAAACCACCAAAATAAACTATAATATTAAACAAGTACACAGCCACCTTTAAACATCCAGGAGTAGTTTCATTGTTGTATTACAAGGAAAAAATACAAAGAATACATGAAATAGGTTGCTTATTCCAAGTAAAATGGTTAGAATACATTTTAAAAATATTCTGACTTGATGGACAAGGGAATGGAGAGAAGAAGAAAGACTAAACACACTCCTACAAAACCAAAAAACACCACAAAAACCCCCAGTCAAAACTTTTGGTAATGTAGGAGAAATAGCCTACACATTAATTACTGTTTAAAGCAGAGTACACATTCCTGAACAAAACAACAAAAATAATCTGTTCACACATCACAGAATATCATTAGTGTATTTTCCACCACTATTTTGCTTAGTAATTATGTCTCCTTTTAGTAAACAGTTTCTGCCATTAAATAACAACCTCCTGAGACTTTCTTTCCCCATTAATAGCTTTCCTTTTCAGCTCTGCATCCTGTCTTAATTATGGCACAATGCCTTTTAAGTGATGCCAGACCAAGATCAGAGCGTAGACCAGAGCAGAGACCTGTAATCTCACTAATTGCCTTTCACAGGCCAGTGACAGCAACACTGCAAACTCTGCAAGACCTTCTTGTTCTGTGCTCATTTCCTTCCTCTCCTCTCTTGCCACCAATAACAGAAGCAACCAAACCTAGCAACAGCTTTTTTTCTGAAAGGATTATTTTCAACACACACTGCCAACCAATATTGCTCCTGTCATGATACAAGCTTTGCGGAGCTGAAAGAGTTCAGCTATCTAGCCCCAAATACAGCAAATTAATAGCCAACAGCTAATGCATCATCCCCTGGAAAACATGACAGCTAACCAGCTTGCTCAATTGAGGGTGGTAACAAGAGCAGTGCAATTGTGTTCCTTATCCAATCTTTTACTGCAGTTCTCAGACATGCTAAAGGAAAGCTAGCGCATTTTAAATTGAACCTTATTAGCAGTTTATTCTACACATTTCATCAGGCTCTTGGTGTTACACTGTGTGCTGGTAGAACTGAGGCCAATGCAACACAAGGCATTATTTCACACTTTGCATGCTTTGGCCAGCTTCAGTCATCCTCCTTTTTAGTTCTCGCCATAGTATTTTTCCAATGTTCATTTTAAATCAATATCATAAAGCGAGCAAAGGCTAGCCTGAAAAGCTGGGTACCCCTGCTGCTTCTGCAAAAACTTTTCTTGTCAGCTTTCATTTTTATCGTATACTGATTGCTGAAAGATTAATCCAAGCTCAGGCAACTGTTGACTTGAAACAGTCACAAACGTGTATTTTCAAGTAGGCACTAGATCCCAGAAAGCCTTCTATATCTAGACTGATTTGAAAAAAGAACATTGTTTTCTCCTCTTTTAAAGTAATCTGATAATCAAACCAATCCAAATGAACCATACATGATCTATAACACTGAGAAAAGTACCAGTGGGCCCTTATGGAACCCACCATGTCAAAGAGGGGAATGCTGCAGTAGAGAGACTGGCCCATTTGCAACATCGGACAAACAGCGGCTGCCAGAAGCATGGCAGCTCCTTCCACCACTGACATGTGGAAAGCGAAGCACCAAACTCCCACAGGAGCGTTGCCTGTAGAGCAGCTTGTACACAGGAAAGGGTTGTTTTACTGGATCACATACAGACAGCCCAAGTTCAAATAAGTTTCTGGGAAGTGAAATCTTTAATTTCCCTTTCAATCACCCTGTTTAAGTAGGTCAGCTGTTTCATGAAGGTCAATTTTAAGTGTTATTTTGTAATGAAACATCACAACTGATGTAAAAAAAATCCTTGCTTTTGAAACTGTGGAGGGAGTTCATCTCTTCAATTTCTCTCTCCAGAGTAGTGTGTAATTATTCCCCTTCCTCCTTTCCCCCATCTCCTGGGGTAAAACTAATCAATGAATGAACCAAATTTATAAAGTTGGTGAAAAAATTTGGGAGGAGGGAAATAAAACAAGTGTACTTGATGTTGATCACCTCTCTAGCATGAGCTGATGAACTAAAACCTTTCATGTGTTTATTCCTAGAGAAGACAAAGGCCCACAAAAACATCTAAAACAGACCTTACTTACACAGAAGTCAAAGGCATAGGTTGAGTTATCTTCTAAGTTACATGGGAACATAGGAAAAAACTTTCTTTTGTTCCGAAATGGCTTACATCAAGAGCTGGACTCATTTTGAACATACTTGGCTTAATATGTGAACAAACAAATAAAGGTATCCCTTTATCTAAGAAACATTTTGACCTAATGCCAGATCCCAATAGTGTACTGCCCTCATCTTAGTCACTTTAATTCTTTCTATACTATGTAACTACTACTTCTATTTTTACCAACAAAAAAAAAGAAGAAAAAAATAATGTTTCTATTCTTCAAGTCTTTGCTATAAAATTATTACCAAAGCCTGAAATTAGGAAAACCTTTTATCTCATATAAAAATAATAATAAAAAAAATCCGTCTGCTGCTTAACATTACATTCAAAATTGAATTTAGGCTGTTCTGTTCACCAGCCTATTCTGTTGTCCTTTCTTTGATTCTTTCATTTGGTCAGCAAAAAGCAGATGACAGCAGGGTTCAGTACCTATGTCTTTATCATCCTTCCCATTCCCAACAGAGGGGGAAATGAATAGCCTACAAACTTGCACTGAATTTTCCCCATTTCACAAGGAAACACCCACAGAAGACCTTCTCTTTTTGCAATCTCCAAGATTAAAAAGCTGCAATAATACTACTCTTTTTAAATTCTTTGGATATCTGTGTAGAAGACAATCACTTTAGGTCAATTATATGGTACTGGAATTTCTAATCACATGATGAGGAGGAACATCCTCTCTTCCTGCTTCATCCTATCACAGCAGTGGTCAGTGTGAAGTCCTGGGGTTACTATTGCTTCCACGATAGTCACTATTTTATTTTAATAGGTTAGTTTAGAAGATATGATTACAAAACACCTACTTTCCAGTTTAATTGTGCTGACCAGTATTAAAAAGGACCACGTGAGCACATAGTTTAAGGCATAGGAAGATCTGGGAGATGTATATTCTCAAATTTCTGGCATGCTGAACTGTGCCTGCCACATTGTTTAAAAGGCCTTTCAGGCCTTCAAATGCCTGAAAAACTTTTTGAAGACAGATATGCAAAACAGGTAGGAATTAAGATGTATGTCATTCACGTCTATTCAAGAACATAGCAGGTAGCAATATAGTCTATAACCAGGTTCCTTTATATAAGAAGCATAAACTAGTAAGCACTTGCACACACTAACTTCTCAAAGGTTTTTTACATAAATGATATAACGAGTTCTGCAGTTTCATTCACGCAGCTGTTTCTCCTTTCAACATCAGTCAACAGTTTTAAACTGAAAAATTACATTAAAAAATATTTCCTCGCCGAAATAACATAGCAATCATACATAGATACGCTGTACATGCAGAAGAATCTACAAACTTTAAAAAAGCCCACAGCTGAATTTGGGAACTCCTCTTACATTAACCTTAGCAAAAAGAAAGCTGTTATGGGAGTACAGTTGAGATTCTGTTTCTTCATATGACTCAGTAATGTGAAATTGGTCAAAAAGTCACTTATTCTTTTAATCTCACTTTTTCTCCACTCCTTTGGGATGCTTCTGTTCACCTCCTACTACAGAAGATCATAAGGAATCAACATAGTGTTACAAAAGCCTACATTTTTTCATGCTTCATATCTTCAACTATTCATTGCAATTCCACTGGAAGTTTATAAAGGTTATTTGTCAATTTAACAATAGCACTACCCTGGAATTAAGAGTAGAAGACAGCATGAATACACAGTGGGAAAACTGGTTGGGAGGGTTTGTTGGTTGGTTGGGGGTGGGTGGTGGTTTGGTTTGATTTATTTTTTTGTGTCTTGTTCATGTAAGCAAGGGTGTGCACTGCTACTGACTCTGAATGCCCGCTCATGCCAGGCACTACAAACTCCTGAACACCAACATCTTTGCTTGATGTCAGTAACACTGATGTTTACTCAAGAGAAAATCAGACACAAACTGCATCAAATCTGCCCTTATTCCCCCTCAAAAATAGGCAAGCAAACAGAGAACACAACAGTGGCCACTGCTTGGTCTCAGTCATATATATCTGGGTTTTTTTTTTTTTATTGATACTTCCCCTCCATATTTAACTAACACAAAGCACATCTGCTCTCCCTGAGAAATTTAAGCAGTTAAGTGACTTCTGCTGCTTCTATGTTTATATGAAATAGGAATGAGAAATTTTAAAAGTACATGAAGCACAGAAACTAAGACTCTACTATTGTAATAAATAAATTTAACTCTCCCAGAATTGGGACCTTTTTTGCTTCACAGATGCTTGCTCGAAACTGGAGCTTCTCTATTATCCACATGGTTCTACATCCTTGTGTCAGTAAATCTGATCACATCTTTCATTTTCAAATATAGCATATTTTTAGTTTAGCTGTATGAGAGAAGCTTTCGAGTATTTCCACCATAGAAAAAATGTTCTACTTATCAGATGGTAACAGGTATTTAATAGGAAAAGGGACGTAAGTAGAGCTAAGAAGCTCTACTTTTGACAGATGTGAGTTGGAAGGTTGAGTAGATTTTTGCTTCCCACCACTCAAATACAGAAATGCTCAGAGACACCTGCCGCAACAGCTTCATAGCCCTCTTTCTCCTGACTGAATCCATATTTGGCAACTTATCCTTAAATGCTGGAGCCAGCATTACGAAAGCTAAAACTTGTTGTGCAGGAGACAGTTCAAGTAGTATTCTGTCGGCCTCAGTCAGAGAAGGCAGGCAAGTCTCACAGAGTCTGGTGAAAGTCAAGGATGAAGCTGACAACTAACAACACATCACAAGCAATTGAGGCTTAGTGTACAGTATGTCCTACATTAATTGCTGTGTCTGTAACATACCACTGTCCTGCCTCGTTTACTGCTGCTACTCTGGAGTGAAGGGGAAGTAGTAAAAGTTGCATCAAGACCAGCGAAAGCCTTTATGAAGATGTAAGGGCATAAGCAAGACTAAATCCTTGATGTTCATTCTGTTTTCAAACATGTATTATTGAAGGCTACCTTTGTCAGGATAAAAGAGACCAAACTACAGAAATCTCACCTTACAGACAGTCACTGGCCAGTGATGAGCGAGATACAGCTTCTTCCAGGTATGAGGGTGTTTGTCACTGGAGAAAGACAGACAAAACTGTTTTTCCTCAAGCATTTTAAAAAGAGCAACACCTTTAGCCAGAAGCATGATGCATACCAGTGTAACCCATTGGTTTTAGAGCTGGTTGTTCTATTATTCTGTTGCAATATTTGAGAACTCCAAACACAGCAGGACCAAACCAACAAATAATATAGAAACAACATATTTAGAAACCCGCTAATACCTGCCCATTGTTAAACAAATTCCCGGCATCTTTCATTAGTGCTTGCCAGAGGTTATGTGGCAAGGGGAAGCAGGGATGCTCCCATGTTACATCACTTCTCAATTTTTTCGTCTAGTTTTGCTAGTTTGCAATGGCCACGTTTTGTCTCAAGCATTCGCATGTATCTGTGGGTTTTAAATAATTCAGCAGAATAGCTCTGGAACAAATCAATCATAGCCATAATGAAAACTATTAACACTTCTAACTGGTCTTTACTGCTGCTGTGGAAACCTGAATAGAGTAATTCCTCAGTATTGTAAAGCAGTTTCCTTGTTTTAAATAAATCCTTGCTTAGAAAAATATCACCTTTCATCTGTACTTGCAATAGCAGCTGAACTTCTGCAACAACAATCATGTCAAAATAAGTTCTCCTAGAACACTTTTTTTTTTTTTTGCTAAGGACAGGTCAGAAAGTTTTGGTTATTAAATGGAGCAATTTTTAGCAACTGGAGCTTAGAATTGGAATCCAGGGAAAGCGATTTTTGATACCTATCCAGCTCCAGGGATATCTCTGCTTTTTTTTACCTGAGTTACCACACCCAGTGCTGTTCAGCACTGTGCCTCTAGAGCTGCCTCTGCCACCAAGATGGCCAAGCCACAGCCCAAGACATGGGCATTTGAGATAACTCAGCATAGAGTCTAAGCTGCCAACCAGTTGCAAAGCGACATTATATGAAGTTCATCACTGAACAGAGCACCCTTAACCATTCTCTTGCCAAAACATTGAAAGGAAGGAGAAAAGTTTACTTCCCAGTACAGTCCAATAGGAATTTGAATTTTTACTGAAGAACAGTGTGATCTGGGGCATGAGTTCCCCCACGGTTCGTTGGTATTCAAGCTCAGATTTTGCCAAGTGCAACAACCACCAAAAAGGCTGAGAAGCACTGACATAGCCCTACTTGGGATGCTGTATAAAAAGGAGTTTAAAATTATTGGAATGTAGAAAATAGCAAGGAAAAAAAAATACACAAAACCAAGTATACAATGTAACAGTTCATGCTATATGGATGATTCCAGTATTTTGTCAGGGGTTCCAAAATTCTTTCTTTTTTTTGTCACTACTACATCACAAGTCTAAGTGATTAATTTCAATCAAGACTGCAAAGTTTTCAAGTGCAATTAATGTTAAGTTTCCCTCTTTTTTCATACTAACGTATTAATAAATGTAAAGTTTTTCTCAGGCATGAGCTCCACTCTTCCAGTTATTGCAGATACCTCATTTTGCTAGTCACCTAAGAGAATAACACATCAAAAATAGCACATAATAAAATTAGAAAAATTAACACTTATTAGAAGTTAAGCTATTCTGCTCTGCAGTTAAAAAACGAACTACCAGAGATTTCTTTTTGAAGCATAACTTACCTTTGAGTTAATTTATCTGCAGCACACCAACAACATAATGCCATAGAAAACCAAGCCAGAATCCAGTAGTGCAGTTTTGTAGGCTTCATTGTGTTAATCAAATGGCTGTAAAAAGGTATTAAAAGAAGTAGTAAAATGCAGAAAAACACAACTATCTCAGAAACAGCAGTGAACATCAATTCTACACTAGATTTACAACCATGGGTAAAATGAGGATCTCTTTCAGGGCTGCTCCTGATTGCGCAGTTCATAAGCTAATTTTCATAAATTAATGGTGTCAAGGATGAGATCACAATTTCCTTCTTTTTTTCCCCCCTTTACTCGCACACACTCCCAATTGAGCCACTTTCCAATAAATAGAGATACATAAATCTTCTATGCAACCATACTTTATGTAATGTAAAACTCCACTTGTTCCCAGCTCAAATGCCCAAAGTGATTTATTACAGAAACTTTGAACTTAACATTGAATATTCATATTGGATTGATCAAGGCTGATATTAGAACTCACTGGAAATGAGTATGATGTCCAAGGATGAACTTCTCTCTAAATGCCAGTTGACTACTACACCAATGTAAAAAAATTGCTCCTAAAAACAATTAGTTTCTCTTCTTGTTACAAACCTGAGACAGCCTTTACAAAACCATGCACAATCAGCCTATTACCTCATGAATCCTAGAAATGAGTAGACAAAAAAAACCAAACCCAAAACCAAACAAGAAACTCAACAACTTAACTTTCACTACAGAAGATTTTTCACTTGGCACCAGTCAAAAACCCCCAGCTGCCTCTTGTATCTGCAGCCATTTCACACCATTCAAATTCTACTTCCTAGATGCCAATAATAGATGCACATGCATGTATTTAAATGCAATTATTAATGCCTCACCAAATCTACTTTCCAACTTCCTCATTTTGAGAGCCCTAAAAAAAGCACTACAAGATACTCTGTGTAACTTATGTGTCTCTTCTCACACAATTTATGTGTTTCTGTCCACCACACAAGTCATATCCTTTTTTTTTTCTACACGTTTTAAAATGAATCCTTTCTTGTAACAGTCAGAAAAAGCCCGTTTTGACACCAGTAAAGACATTGCTGATTCAGCCATTAAGGCTAACTTCAGGAAATTAAGTATAATGCTGACCCATGCCTCATTATATACAAGAGTCCATCTTCCCCACAGCTCAGGACCCAGTCTGCAGCTCCCCGCCCCCCCAAAACGCCAACC
>JAVSBS010019016.1:0-64879 GCA_033124195.1 Coracias cyanogaster | reverse complement strand
CCTTCTACTAGACTGGGTTGCTCAAAGCCCTGTCCAACCTGGTCTTGAACACTGCCAGGGATGAGGCAGCCACAGCTTCTCTGGGCAGCCTGCTCCAGTGTCTCACCACCCTCATAATAAATAATTTTTTCCTTATGTCAAATCTAAACTTACCCTCTTTCAGTTTAAAACCATTGCACCTTGACCTGTCACCACAAGCCTCGGCAACAAGCAAGCATGTTTATATTTCAGACTGCTTAATATCTCATTACACAGGGTACCCAGAGCCTAGGAGTGCATGAGTGCACTGGTGGGGTCAGCATCCCACGACCACGCCAAGTACTTACACCTTGAGTGAATTTGCTGGTTGCAGGTTTGTCCTCCCAACCCTGCGTGATGAGTTTGATAAGTGGCATCAGCAAAAAATGCCTCTTTGCTGGTGTAACAGCCCTCTGCTCACAGGTTTTGCCAGCACAGCTACATCAGTGATATGTCCTGCCCTGGGCTAGTACAACCGCATGGTAAGCGTTAGTGATACAGACCTGACAGGAGATGTTCCCATGCAGAGATGTCTGCTGTCATGTGCTTGTTCAGCTCTCACTGTCTTTCCTCTCTGGGGAACCCTTTTTACTGTTTGAGTTAAGCCCAAGTTAAGCACAGTCCTGCCTGCAGGAGCCAGCCATTGGAGGCTCTGGGGCACAGGAGCATCCTGGCCCAAACTCAAGTGGCTCTGTGCATGTCACACAGTTTCCTCCAGACCACTGTTACCTGACCATGGCATAGTTCAGTTCACTTGGGAAACTCCTCCACAGCCTGAAACTTATATACTGTCCTGGAAAAAGTGGCAAAGCTGAAAAACAAAGTTATTTCGCTTGTGTTACTCCACTTCCCACTTCTGTGGGTTTGCACAGAAACAATCTTGGTGAGAGGCAAACCTCTGCTTCACTCCTTCCTTTCTTAAGTTATATATGAAAGTATTATTTTTTAACCTGCAGCATTGTGGTGATGTGATTTACCATGTGGTCCCTGTTGGCACCAACAGGGGGGACGACTAACTTTGTGCAAGCAGTGGGAGATTTTGTGTGCCCCATCATGGGCTTGAAATCTTAGTTTTCCTTACCTCTTTTTTCCCCCATTCTTCCTGTCTCAACCTTATTTCCCCTCTTAAATACTAAATATCTTCTTAAACTTGCAACCTCAAATTACCTGTTGATTTTGGCTTATCTTTTGTCATTATCTATTGTTACCACAATTTTCTACTAAGTGTTAAAACTGTATATTTCACTTGCTGGAGCTTAAAACAAACAAGCAAACAAAAAAATATGGGAAGATATTTTCTCCCTTGTTTTGAGTCAATTATGATAACTAAGGAAGCCTCAAGTTCAGGGTTATTTAACCTCTTGTCCAGTCTGATGAGTAGAGGAAGAAGCCCTGTGGGCAAAGCTATACGGGAAAAAATGTGATTCCCTTCTTTTTAAACAGAGTCTTTTTGTTTGAGAGGGGTTTCTGAATAGTACCCAATAAAAGCAGGTTTTGAGCTGCTGCTAAAGGCACCCTCAGAGTGTTTTACTAAAACAATATTTCTTAAGAGCTCTGTGCCCCTTCCCTTGCCTCTGATATATGTGTTCCTTTTCATCACTCTGCAAGCTTTGGACTTTTTTTTTTATATATATATTTCTAAACCTAATTTCATGCTTATTAGTTTCAGTTAGTTCATGTTACCTCAGATAGCAGAAGTGGGAAAATACTTGTTCTTTTAAAAATCTTATTTGCAAGAAGAAAATCCCAGAGTAAACCAGTTGGAGGTAGTAAGTTTTGTTGGATTTCAAAGAGTTCTGGGACAGAGACCTTGAGAAGTGACGTGGAGGTTTTGTGTCCTCTCATGCCAGGGGAAGCCGGCACGAAGCAGACAGCACCGGCATCTCCAAGCTTTGGTGGAGCACTGCTGATTCACTCTTGCACAAAATAAAGTCCTGATAGTTCTGGCCCTAAGTGTTTTTGAGAAGATTCCTTCCCCACCCCTCTTCCTGCCTCCCACCTCTAAAGCAAATATGTTTTGTTGTGGGGTTTTTTCAGCATCCTCTTCAGCACGAACTGTCAGGCACCGCAGGGAGTTTTTCCTTGTCTTTTGTCTCTCCAGAAACAGATTTGTTTAAATGATACACTGGAAGCACACTACTGTTACAGGCTTTGGTGTTTGTCATCTTCCAGGCTTCAGTACAGTTTCCTTGAAAATTGTGCAAGATGGGGTTATCCCAGAGGATCACAGTTTCCCCCTGAAGCTTTTTCTGCATTTTTCCAGAGAGAACCCTTTGGAAAAGGGCCCTTCCTGGTCCTCTGAGAAAAGTGGTGTTGGATCAGACCTGTTTATTTCCATGTGATTGAAAGGCAAGGAAGTTGTTTGAATGCTCAGCTTCCTCCTGGGGAGAGCGCTTGGTTGCCTGACTGCGTGTCCATGTGGCTGTCACTGCTTCCACCCATGGGACCTCTGCGCCAACACCCTCCTTTTACTCAGCCAAAGGTGGTTACAGGGTCCTTTATCACTCGTTTATAAAAATTCCTTGTCACCATGCAGCATCCCCATGGCATCTCTTGCAGCCTGTGGTGTTTATGAGGCTGCTTTTCATTACTGTCATGTAATGCTCAGTACCAGATGCAGATCTTTGGGTTCTGTTCTTCATCTCTTTGGACTGCGCAGCCAGGATTTTTTTCAGGCACTGGGAGCCAGAAGGCCTTTTACCTGGGCTTTAAACTAAGGCACAGATCTCCCCAACCTGTGCTCGGGTACAAGCATCTTGCCAGGAAGGTGCCGGCTTTAGTGTGCTGCCATTTTGAGGGTTAGATTTAGTTTTCTTTGAGAGGCCAGCAGTGATAAGATGCTCACAAGCCTCATGTGGGGTTTTTGAACCGGGAAAGCACTTGAAAATGCCCGACGGTGGAGTCCCCAGCACGGCTGTGCCAGGCTGCTGGCTGCAGGGACTGGTGGCTGCTGAGAACCTACTGGATTTTGCTCAACAGCTACGGGTGGGAAGTTTCCAGGTACAAATGTGATGAAGAGTAAATTGTCATCCACAGGAAGTTTCAGAGGAAACTGCTGCCTTTGGGAGTCTTTGCTTCCCTACATCTACCTGGGAGCCTTTAGCATAAGGAAATACCAGGCTCCACGTGTGTTTTAAAGCAATTGGAGTGACGAGGAAGAGCAATGTTTGGAGGGAACTGTTTTCTTAACTGCTCTTAACTTGGCATCTTCTCTTTCTTTAGAGTTAGTGCATCCTCACAATTTTACTGTTGCTACAACAGTTTTTACAGGATGCCCTTCCTCTGTACGTACGCTGGCATCTCATCTGTGTGCCTTGCAGTTATGTCGAGGGGATGTGGTGGTTTGGGAAATATTGCTCAAGGCGAACACAAGTTTAAAAATCCACAGTTAATCAGATATAGTAAAAAAAAAATGTTAACTCTCTAAAGTATTTTGTTTTAAAGCCTAAATATACTTGAAGTGCCTTAAATGGTGTTTGTTTTCCTGATATCCCAGATCTTAGCTTCATCTATAAGTACCTTATTTTCATGTTTTACTTTATTTTTATCTATTTACCCTCTGTGTGATGGTCCAGGAGAATGTGCGAACACTCAGTGCATGCCTGAGCCAGGAGAGGACTGTCACAAGGTATTATTTATGCAGAAAAGAGCTTGTACATAGGGATGATCTTAGCTCTGGCCCTGTCTCTTCTCCAGCAGCAGATCAGAGCACCAAGTTGGTGGATTTAAAGTTAATCTGAAATCTGAACTCCGTTTTGTTTGCTCTGCTCTTGCATCTTGGAGAGCAGCAGATGCTCTTGTTCTCCCCGGGTGCTTTCAGCCTCAGGGTCTGCAGCTCTGGGGCAAGAGGGGTGACTAGGCACCAGCACACCCCTCACCAGCTGCCCCCAGTTCTCTGGTGAGCCCTTTGCACCTCTCCTACAAAATTTCTAAGGGATTTAAGTAATGGGGGTGGCTACAAAAAGAAAAAAAGACCCAGCCACAGACTGCTGTCTGCACCTGTGCCTGGTTTAAGAGGAGGTATGTTTTTGAGATGATGTTTTGCATTTTTCATTTCTTTGTAGTACCCTCTTCCTTCCCCTCCTGCCTGTTCCCACCCTGCCATCACTTCAGAGGACTCTCTCTGCATCCCAGCAGAGAGCCTGCCGTGGCAGGGTGCTCACAGGGCAGGGAATGATCCTTTCCAACCACAGGGAAAGAGCTTTTGTGGTGCTTGACAGAGTGAGAGACTAGCTTTATAGGTGCTAGTAAATGTGAAGCACCCCCTGAAAAGTCTGCAAGGTACTTTGCAAGGAGGATATTGGGTATTTAACATTAGCAGTGCTGCATCCCTAAATTGGTGGTGATGTAAACAGTATGCAGTACTCTATGGCAAAAGATTTGTGGCTGTTTGCAGGCCAGTTTACTTACAGAAGGTAGCCGGCATCAATACGGGATGGGGATTACCACCCAGTCACTGCCACACTTTTAACTTGTCTTTTAGATGCTTTGTGTGCAGCTGTGTGAGGTGTAATTTGCTACATTTTGGAAACAGTGTGTATGTACAGGAAAGCTGAATTGGCGCGTGAGCCTCCTGTCTGTATGGATTTCTGCAGCCAAGGCTGGAATTTGGTGATATTTTTCAGTTAGCTGCCTTGGACTCAACGCGTCCTTTCCTGTTTGTCTCCCACTGGCACGAGCAGTACCTCACGGTAGGTGCAGCTCTCACAGGACTGCTCAGACTGGCTCCTGCTTTCATCTAACTTGCTTTTGTTATCTTATTTTACTTTTTAAATCTACTTGTATTTCAGACCCATGTAGCTGGGGGTTTTATTTGTTCCTTCTCACTCTTGTCCTGAAGTCTTTACTGAATCTCAGGGTGGAGGCTGCTACCGTGTGTCACAAGGTCACTGTCCCATTGGGTTTGGTTTGTGCATCTAGGTGCTGCTGTAGTATCCACCAAAAGCGATCCCGTGCTGAACTTCTGGCACAGATCAGCTGGGAGACCCTTCTTCATCAAATTCCTGATTGCTGGTCTGCACAGCAGTGGATAAAGACTGTGATTTTCCACTTTTTATTATTTCTCTTTTACAACCTATAGATACTCTTCTTGAAACACTCTTCACCTTTCGCTGTGGTTGCGTGGCTTGATTGGGTTTGCAGCTTGATTAATTTTTGGCCAGCACATGGATGGCCCTTGTCCCTTTGCTGTCTTTTAAAATTAGTTAAAAAATAAGTAAACAAAAAGTTGGAAACAGCAAGTTCAACACACACTTAGTACTGAAGCTTTTGCAATGTAGCTAGAGGAGGAGGAAAAATATCAAGATCTCACTACTTTTTTTTCTTCTTTTTTAAATTAAACAGGCAGGTAATAGGAAGCTCATTAAGAAATATTTGAAGTTGGGTAGGGTTTTTTGGTCATTAAACCTTTCTTTTACTTTTATGTGGTTTTAAAATATCCATTATTAAACTATGTAAAATAGATGGTATAAGGGTGAGAAACAGCCCAGTGCACATCTGGGTTTAGCAGAATTCTTCATACGTGAAGTTTCATCCCTAATGTGATTTAAATAGTTCAAATCAACATGTCTTTAAATTAACATTTGTAACAACTGTAAGATGCTTCCCCACTTTAAGTGTGAAGGAATGTTACATGCTATAGGTTTTTAAAGGAAGTGCTGTACATTCATTGCTAATTATATACTTTATAATGAAGTCCAAGTACTATTTTTTTTCCAAGGCATGTTTGAGAAATGATAGTTTTTAGTCAAATTACAGAATAAAATAATTACTTTAACATAGTAAAGTTATTTTATAGGTCTTAACACAATGAGGACCTACTAAAGCCACTTTTGATGTGCATTGAAAGCAGGCAGGCAGTCTTGTTTGAAGGCAAGCAAAGCCAAGGGCCAATTTTCTTAAAAACTAGAGGACAATCATGCCAGGAAGTGCTCGTTGGAAGCCCGCTGTTTAGGTGAGAGTAGAGTATTGATAAAGATTTGTTTCTTCAGTGAGTACCTGCAGATAGATTAGGCAAATTGGAGTTAATTATTTAACAAAGGGCCCAATGCTGCAGTTACCTTTGACTCCTGCACTACTTAACATCTCTGGTCCAGAGGGAGGAATTGAGGCTGTAACTTTGAAATTAAGCTTTTATTTTCCTTTTCTTCTTTCCAATGAATGCAAGACTCTTGACTGCCAGGTCTGAGCATTACAGCTGGAACAGATGAAGTGCAAAATTTTGCATTCTGTTCTAAGGACACTTACATACAAGGGAGAGATTCAGATTGCACCCAAACCCCACACAGTTCATGAGCTTGCTATTGAAGAAGATGGATCTGTGCTGTCCCTATCCACCTGGGGGTCTTCAAGGAGCCTCTCTGCAACAAATCCTTGGGTTGTGTGTAGACCCCTATCAGTTGTTGAGCAGAAAAAGCTTCATCTGTGAGAAGCCAGATGTGATGTGAGCTGAAATCCAGGAGACAGGTTATTCCTGTGGCCAGCAGGACCAACACAATGCACTTTCCGGTGCATTTGATTCATGAGACCAAGTTTCCGTGTGCACTGGGACAGGGGTCAGACTAATCCCTCTCCACTTCATGGCACTGGTGATGGGGATATCTCCTCCACACCCTATCTGTTGTTTTCATTAGACTGGTAGGAAGTTACCATCTTCAAGATTTTCACCTCTGCTGAAAGTGACAGATGTTAGCCAGCAAATTAAAACAGAATGTAGTGCTGGGATTGATAGAGCAACGTACACACAAACATGGAGGCAGCCAAAAACCAACCTCACAGATATGTTGCAAGACAGTGATACAGGCAGGGATAAAAAGAAGGAAATGGAATTTGGAGTTTTTACCCCATTCTTCTTGGCACCCCCCTTTTGTTTTGCCCCTGCCCAGGCTGTAGGGCTGGAGTAGCTCCTGGCAGCCTGGCTGGCAGGCAGCAGCCACATGCTGCCCTTCCTTTCTCGGTAAAGTCCCAGCAAGTAGAGTTACCAAAAGGTGATGGTGCTTTCCTGGCTGCAAACGTACAGACAAGGTGATGACGGTTCAGAGGTATGCAAGAGTAAGTGCAGCAAAAATACCTTTTCACTGGAGTCCTCTGTGCATGTGAGGCTAAAATCACAGGAGCTGTTCTTTGAAGTTGGCTGCCTAATTGTATTGTGAATTTATCTTTCAAGGTGCAGCTTTGAATAAGCAGCTGAGACCTTTAAAAGGCCCAAACCCTCACTCTTTTAAATGGCACTTTTACATATGGATGACTACAAGGTGCACATATGTGCTTGCACACATGCATTGTGTGGTCCTGCCTGGATAAGTGTTTGGGACATTGCACTTGTGTTTAAGTAAAAGGCAGCACGGAGGCCTTTTCAGTCCTGCGGATGTGTCTGGAGCATCAGGATGGTCAGTTCAGACACTTTGCAGCAGGCTCCATCTCTGCTGGGTGACAGCAGTGGGGCAGGGGGCTGGGTGCAGTTCTGCTGGAGGTCCCATGATCAGCTCCCGGGTCTTGCCATGATGGGGAGGATTTGATAAAAGGATCAAGCCATTCCTTCGCATTATCACATCGTAGTGAGTGGGCAAACAGTGCTGTTCTCATCTTGCCTTTACCTCTGAGATCACCAGCAGCTGCTTCATTAACTATTAATGGCCTGCTCATTAATGCTGTAAAAGGCTAGGACCAATCTTGCACATTTTCTGGACTCTTCCTCTGAAATATTTATGACTTGCTCGCTGTGCAAAAGGGCAAGAGCAACAGCAGAGAGCATGCCTCCAAGTTTTGTTGAGCATTATTAAAGAGCTCATGAATATGAAGAAGCTCGCAGCTTCTCTCTTTTTTTGTCTTTCTGAGCTTGCGCTGCAGGTCTGGCTGTAGGGGTCAAGCGGGCTGGTGGTTTGCTGAAGCATCAGTGGCTCTGTTGGTCCCTTGGTGAGTAGCTGGTTACTACAGGCAACCTCTGTAACACGTCAGATTCATAACCCGACTAGCCTAGTCTAGTATCTGGTTTTAAGCCACCTTAGCAGATTCTGGGCTTCTTTACTGATGATCTGTAGTTCTTGTAGTGCTTTCCTTTGCTGCATGACCTACAAGTACCAAGGTGTAAATGATGCCTCCGGGCGGGGTTTATTACTCTTGTTTAACAGACAGGGAAACTAAGGCACAAAAGTTGAACAATTTGCCTGGATCCAAGCAATGGGAAGCCAGCAGAGGATGGAAATGGTTTTGGCCAAAACTCTAATACTACTTTTGATTAAAGCCTGGGTAGTGTGAAAGACTGGGACACTCACCAAGTAATTGCTAGAAGTCATTCCAGTCCCATCCCAAACAGAGCTCGTACATGACCACAGAGACAAGCACTGAGTAGTGCTTTACCTGAGAAGGTGCCAGTTGTTATCGCTCCCTCCCTCCCTTGGAAGGGAAGCTATTTTCCCCCTCCATCCAGATTTTGGAGATAAAATTGTGTTCTTCTTGTCGCTTACATCTACCAGCAATAAAGAGCCTGTACACTAAATCCCAACTGCAACTCAGCTGGTGGTGCGCCAGGCAGATTAAAATCTGTATTTCTTTCCCACAGCCATCTGCAGAGCAAACGCTAGTGTAAATACATGTGGGAGGCTTTTTTTCTGGTAAAGTAGGGAAATATGCTTTAAAAGAACAGGTATACTCCAGGAGTGGGGACCAGTCCGTACCAAGTGTAACATCTTTTCCATATGCAGCTGGCCTCTAGAGTAAAAAGGCTTCTGTGCATTGGGAAGATGCAGGGTGTGTCAGGGATGACCAGCCTTTAATACTGTTTGAGCTTCTGGGCTTGTGGGTAGTGCCAGAGTGGAGACAGGCGGCAGAATAGATCAGTGTCCGTATCAGAAGCATTCCCTGGTACAACTTTCTCATTATTATTTCTTAACAGAGTGTCAATATTTCATCCCACCCCATTTTTTATCAAATTACAAGGGATGCTTGGTTTCTCTCCTGGAGCCATTCCTTTTAGCTGATGGAGCAAAGTTATGGTGGATCCAGGGCAGAATTTCTCAAGTCTTGTCCTTTACCAAAGCAGTGTTTAAGGGTTTGTCTTAACAGCTGAATTTCATACTGCAAGAACAAGGTGAAGAGCCTGCTTGGGTAGGCTGGTGGTGACCACAACTTAATGGTAGAATATGGTCATGCTGTGTCTTGTATGACTGCAGCAGGCCCTGGTGGGACTCCATTGTCACATTGATCTCCAGGAATATCATGGAAGCATGCTGAATGCCATCTGTGTTTGCTCTCAAAACTAGAATAAGTGTCTGTAGGGAAGACTTCTGGGACTCTGCTGCTACAAGAATAGCATCCAGATCTTGAATGACCCTTGTCACTATTTATTGAAGCAATTGCTCCAAAAGATGCAGGAATCAGGTCCCTGTCCCTTTTCTGGTGTGGCTCTTCCAGAAACAGCTGCAGTGGAGGCTGCAGAGCAGATAGTCGTCGTTATGTTTTTAGTCACCAATGGTGCCATTACCTCTCCATCTGTAGAGTGCTCTCTTCCTCATGGACGATCTGTCCCCTCATCCCAGCAAGGGCATGAAGCACCTTCTAAGTTTTGGAAGCACTTTCCTCACTTCCTACTTGGTAGTTAGGAGGAGTCTTCTCAAAACAGACTCTGTTCCTCCTCTCTGAGTTTGGGTTGAATCAAAGGTGAGGGGTGTTGCAAAATCTCTGTTCCTGAGCAGAAGGAGGTCTAGTGTAATTCAAAATGTTGGGAGCTGTGTCTTATCTATGCCAAAGACATCAATGATCAGGTATCAATGGTGTGAGAAAATACAGTAAGTAGGAACTTACTGTATCTGATGAAATAACTGGAAGTGGGAGGGGTTCGCTGTAGAAACATCCACTTTTGGTTCTTGGTGTTGTAACGTGAACTTAAAGAGCTGCTGGCAGCAGAGAAATTCCAGATGTGTCTTCTGCATGCCACTTTGCTACGGGTTACATTTCCAAGGAAAAAACGTGTCTATTTGTACTCTTGGGCAGGTGCCTGATTTCAGCACTTTCAGACTGAGGCCGGACCACGCTTCAGAGGATACTGGAACTCATTATTCATTTTCTTTTTCTGCCAATGTGCTCATGTCTTGTCAAGATAAAAAAGATTGCTCACATTTAGGAATAGTCGTTTCTAAAGTCTAGCCTTTTTAAGTGATGTCTTGGCATCTAAGTGGTCAGAGGTGTACCAGTAGTTCATTGGAACTTTTGGGTATCCAGCATTAATGGTAGAAACTAGCTGTTCATTAGCTATATTAGTGTTTGCCATGTGTCCTCAGAGGGGGTACCCAGATTTGAAAGCGTTCAGTTGCATTTTCCTATGCATTTCGATTGGTGGGTACTCCAGCCAGCAGCCACTTTGGTTCATGATAAATTCTGACTCAGGAAAATGTCATATAAGTCTAATAAAGAGGAAGAAAGGGCAAAACCAACCTTACAGTTCATGGGAAGAAATGGGGGAACAAGTCAGCCAGACAAATGAAATGGCTCCTGGTTGAGTGTGGGATGACACTGTTCTGTGAGATCTGCTAAACTTGGCCATTTTGGAAGAGTTTAATAATCCTTCACAATGTGTTAATTTTTATTTTTGCCACTGATGCTGTTTATATATTGTGCTTGCCCTGGTTTAAGGAGTGCAAATTTGCCTTGTGACAGCCATGCTGATGTAGTTGGATCCTTCTGTGCTAATGTGATGGGGCCCAAAACAGCACTCATGTAGAGTTTGCACATCAATGACAACTGTCCTGTCGGGCTTTTTATAAAACCATTTCTTTCATGGCATCAGTATCTGATGGTCCTCACCTCCAGTGGATAACATTCTGAATAAACTGAAAATGTGATTTCACTTCATTCAGTGCTGGTGGGAAATTAATACTCTGGGAAATTGCAAGGGTATTCCAGGGAAAATGTTAAGCATGTGCTTAAGCATCATTGATGTTGATCACATTAAGTGTGCTTTTAAGCCTTAGGAGCTATTGCCTCTTTCCAAGCATTGGTCTTAATAGAGGGTTCTGAAAGAAGGGATCTAGATCTCTACTCGCAAGGCCCTTAAGATGGAAGTGCACCTTAAGGGAAAGAATAATCAGCAGAAGATGATGCTGATATTGCTGTGAACATTACCGTGGTCATACCTTTTCAGTTTCCAAAGATAGGATCTGTTCAGCACGACCTGAAGATGCCTTCAATTTTCAAAAGTTGGGGGGGGGAGGAGGGTTCTCCCCTTGTGACTTGTTTTCCCTTATTTTTCTTGTCTTGTAATCACCTTTGCAGTTTTAACAAGGTTTTGAAGCTAACACTGCTTTGAGTCAGTGATATCTAGGCCAAAGAGGTTCACACTTCTTTGGTGTGAGCAAGTTCTTGTGATTTTTGGGGAGGGAGGTCTTGTGATGAGAACTTGGAGGAGCAGGGAATCAAGGCTCCTAGGTCCAGATTCGATCTCTGTGGCTTTCCCTTCTGCAAGCCTTTGGCAAACAAGAGATGAATGCAGAATCCATATAACCATCTTTAAAATAGATCTCCCTTGGGGAGGGTATGGATTAATTAACATTTCAGAGGCACTTTGAGTTCCTTTGATAGGTGTTGCAGAAATGCAAAAGAGGTTTTTTTCTTTCTAGACTTAGGCTATCTAAAGGACAGATTTTAATGATGTTGGTTTACCTCCTAAGAGCTCTTTTTCAAATGGAAGACTATTTAATTTCTTGTGTATGTACCAGTATGGCTTTTTACTGCCCATTTAAGCCAAATAAAATATAAAGTGTCTGGACCAAGGCCGGATTTGGTACCTTCACATCATGAAAGCTCATGCTGATAATTTGCCAGTAGCCTCAGGGCTTTGATAGTAATTTGCCAGATGCTATACTGAACCCGATTTGCATCTGTATTTACATAAATGCTTTAATTAAAATTATATGCACCAACCTGAGATAGATCAGCACCACTGCCTGCTATTTGTTTACGTTTCCTGACAATAAAACCCTGTCTTGGCTGCTTCTTGCCAATTGTATGACTTGACAAGGCAGTTGGAGGTGCAGAATAGAAACTTGACAGATTTCTAGTTAGTCTCTACTGCAAACTGAGGAGTGACCTTTAACTTCCAGAACCAAATTCTGCCTTTATTTTAACAGCAGAGGAAATTTGACCATCTTTATTTTAGGGGTCAAATTTGGTCCATGGATGCTTTAGATTTAGGGTGATTTTGTGCAGTCAGGATTTATAACATCTTGCAATGTCTGCTTTGTCACACATGCAAAATGTGAAACCCCACCGAAGACAGTACAAAAATATTTGAAATACAGCTTCCACCAAGAATAAAATTTCTGACTGCTGTTCATCTGTGAACAGAGCCTTGCAGAGCTCCTTATAGGGCAAACTGCTCTAAATAGAAGGGATTTCAGGGCCTGAGTGGGGTCCTGGTTGTCCCTGTGCCCTGGAACGTGGGACAGCTCATGGCTTAGATTGGGTGAAGACAGTGGAGGCTCTGGCTGAGGTACTTGCTTAGACCACAGGTTTAACCTGGAAAATGCAAGCATATAAATACAAATTAAATCCAAGCTGTGCAGTTTGCCTTTGGACAGTGGAGGATGTTCTGGTTGATGCTGCCATGCTGCTTCCCAGTTATTCAGAAATTGTTGTAAAGTGTCACAAAGGAAAGAAACTGAGTGGCAAAGTTACAAGCAACTTCACAGACCGCTTTGGAGATACACAAAGGACAGGCTAAAGAGAGGTGTAACCACCCTGCCTGGATTTGGAGGGTTACTGAGCTTTATTTAAAGGTGTTTACTTAACTGGCTCTATATGAGATACCTCACACCTGCTCTTTCCCTTTCCCTCACTAAGAGTTTGTATGCATGTTGCAGGTTGGACTAGATGACCTTTAAATGTTCCTTCCAACCCAAACCATTCAATGATTCTATATAAATTTGAGCATTGCCAGTCGCTTTCTCCAGTGACTTCTGGCTGTATTTGCCCATAGTCATTTATGAATCCAGCTTGAGAGAGTGCAGTCAGGCTCAGCATATTCGGACATTAAACACTTTGCCTGATAGTTCTGTCAAGGAGGATAAATCACATCATATTACAACCTGCCATGGGATGGGTGGCCAGAACCTGTCCACTTGCAAGAGTACAGGTACAAAAGCATCTATGTTCGTTGCAAAGTGGCCTAAATATTTAAATTAGGAGGTGTTAGCAAGTAGGCTGAAACACCCATGCAGGGGTGTGGGGCGAGTGGCAGTACAGTATGACATGGTGACATGGTGGTGATGGCACCTGGAGACGACCTCAGGGCCATGGGCATTGCAGCTTCACAGCCCTCAGCCCGGTGCAGAAGTGGCAGCCACGGGTGATAGCAGGGCTAATACGGTGCTGGGGGCACCAGCTGCCCAGGGGTCGGACAGGGGGTCATAGCTGGGCAGCGCTTTGCACTGCTGGCATGCGCTGGTCTCAGTCAAGTATTGGGTGTGACAAAGCCAGATTTGCAGTCTTGTGAAGCCCCAGCCTTAATTTAAAGTGAAATAACGTAAATAAATCCAAACTATCAGCCTTGCTCTGCCTCATCCATAATAAGAGGATGAAAACACTTCCCATATTAAATTTGTTACAGTGAGGGGATGCTCTGATACTTGATAGGAAGGTGGGGAAGGCAGCTGAAGGAAGGCAGCCCTTCCCCCTCGTAGGAGGGAGAGGAGGGGAAGGTACTTGCTGGTTACTCAGTCCTGCTTTTTGTGGTCACTAACCAGAGCAGGGAGGGCGGGCAGAGCTCAGCTCCTCTCTGCTAACAAAGCTTTTTCAACCTGTGGAAAGCAGATGAAGGAGAAGGCCTGGGATGTGGCCCAAGGGAATGTCCTGTTAAAGTGGGATGTTTGTCTTAAAATACGTCTGCAATTGCCTCCTTCATCAGGGAGGTCCATTGGCCAGTTGTCCCTGCTCAGCTCTCCACTTTCACCTCCTCTGCCCGCACCTTCCCAGCCCCTGGGGAAGGAGCAGTGTGGTGGCTGGCAGGCAGGAGCCCCAGAAAGTTGGGGTTTGCAATCCTGCTTCAGTGCTGAAACAGCCACTGGTTGGAGTTTGGACCAATATCCAAGCTATTGGTACCTCTGTTGGTACCAAGTTTGGTACCGCTGGCTTTCCCAGGGTGACCTCACGGTGTGTTTTGAGGTGGGAGAGCAAGCCAAGGAGGGTGTTTAGTAAGCAGCCCTGCTTTTGGAGAGGGCTTCCTCAAAAATCATCCTATCTATCTGATTTTTAAATTCACCGCTAATGCTTTAAGTGTGGCGAGTGCTGTATACCAGCCTTTAATCAGCCTGTGTGTATTTTAAGAATCGTGCCAACTGTTACTGCCTTAGAGGTACCTGGAGATTTGGTCGATAGAAGCCTGCCCTAGTTTTTTGGGGTAGCTCTCCAAACGTTTTCATTTCCCTATTTAATATGAGCCTCCCCAGTCTTATTTTTCAAGGCATTTTCTTTGAAATGTTGCAAACCTCTGAGCAACTGGTTGATGCATGGAGGAAGAGAGAAGTTGGGCTATAATATAGCAATTATTCCTGCAATTAGAAGTATATTAAGAACTGCACTTCAGACACGGATGGAGTACAGTGTGGTGGGGTGCTGGAAGGAGCGTTACTCTTGGGCAAGGGGACCTCTGTCCCTGCCGTGGAGAGGGCAGCTCACTTGTCTGTGGCTCTTTGGTTATAGCTGAGCAACGCTGGAGGCAGCATCCAGCAGCCTAGTGCAGGTCTGGCATGGTGTCCCTAATGAAGACAAGGCTTAACTGAGTAAAATCATAGTGAGCAAAATATTGGGGTTTAATAATTTGTATATCAGAAATGGTTAAGCTGTTAGGCTGGGGGTTTTAGTTGTGTTACACAATTGATGTGATGTAAATGATTACTCATCTTTCCATCCCAGCTCTCCAGACTGGGAAAATGGAATATAAAAAGGCTGAGGGATCCATCCTGACAATCCTCTGGATCTTGAGCATGCCAGACGGGTGTCCCAGAGCCAGGAAAGAAATTCTTGGCTTCGTCAGAGTCCTCTCGAGCTCTGACTCGGAAGAGCTCATGCAAATGGCCCAGCTCGCCATGTGCCCAGCTCCCTGCGAAATGAGGTCTTGCCAAAGCAGGCATCCACTTTCCAGCAGAAGCACACTTGCTACTCAGGCTCTTGGGCAATGTATTGTTATTGCCAGCATCACACCACCAAAACATGGAAAAAGCATCTCTCAGAAATAAAATTAGTCCATCCTGGAAAAGCACTTGAAACCCAGTTCATTAGCTCTTTGTTTTCACCAAAAGTTAATTAGAATTGCCAACTACTTTATATATTTTTTTTTCCACTGTCATCTGGAGTTCCAAGCAAATATTCTGAGTCGCTCCTACTACAAACTGTCACCTGTTGGTAGGCATCCTCCTGGAAGTGTCCTTCTCCATTTCCCACCTGTGTGTACAGATGAAGTTGATATGAGACCTTTGAGATGTCTGCAACGAGTCACCTCCTCCTAAAACAGGATCCAGCCTGTTGTCACCTGAGGGCAGTTCTTACTTATTATTTCTATTTCAGAGTGCCTCAAGGCACACATTGGGGTTGATGAAATGACATAAAGCAAAGCTGGAGGCTGTGCCAAATAGCTCATAACCATGGAGGAAAACTTGGCAGAGGGGCAGAGAAAGGGAGGGATGAATTAATGGTAAAATGTGTGTGAGTGTTTTTAATGTGTTTGTCTCACATTAGCTTTCCTAGATGTTGTCAGCTGTCTAAGTTTTGTACACTTAACAGCAATAACATTAAATAGTATGTAATACAAATAGCAGTATGGAAAGAGGGCATTTACTGAATTTAGAAATCAATCCAGATGCTCTTTCACTGTTAGTTAGATTTTGTTATTAAAAAATCTACCTTTCTTATTGGGAGTCACCTGACAAAACTAATCCTTAGCCCAGATGGATATTTGACTTAAGTTCTGATGTTCTCCTTTTCTTCTTTTTAAACTAAAAAAAACCTTAGCTTAAAAAAAATGGTATGGTATTTGCAGAATCAATAGAAAAGCTGACCCAGATAAAAGTGCACAAAAATTGGTTTCATGCCCTAGAACTTTTCCTACACGCTTTTTGATGCAATGTATCTGATCCTTCAAAAAGGAGGTAACATACAGTGATCTCAGCAGCTTTGAAGAATTGTTCTGGAAGAATAGCAAGGAGCACTGGAGAAAGGGGTGTGCACGTGTACCCTTTTTATCCCCCTCATTAAATATATCAAGATAGAAGCAATTAATGTCATGTTGCTGGTTGTGTGGAAGAACAGGATAAATCTCCTTTGAAATCTGGTTTTGTCTGATTTTTAGAGGGTGAAAGTGCATTTCTCCTGAATAGCTTATCACAGTAGGATGTGCATTGCACTTATCCTCCTTGGTTGAAGCCTGCTTCTACTGGAGTTAGTGGCAAAGGTGTATCTAAATAGTAGCTGGATTCACTCTCAGAAATGTAGTTCTGCCCTGGATCCTGAATCGGGTAGAAAGCTGTAAAAAGCATCTGCTGTTACGGATGCATTCCAATATAAGTAGAATCCAAATCTTAATTTGATTCAAATACAGCACTTAAATCTGTGGAAATCAGACATTCAGCATCTAAACCTGTATGTTGCTTTGGCTTTTAAAAACATCCCAGGTTGTTTAGGGCTGTGAACCCGGAGGCATAGCAAATCAGCATTCAATGCAGGCATTGCCGCAGTGAAGGTGATAAATTGATAGGGCAGTGGGACTGTGAGGCTGGCCGGCTCTAAGGAGAAAGTTTCATTCCATCCCTTTGTATTCTCTGCCTTAAAAAGAAAAAAAAATCTGGCCAGAGGGGAAGGATGGGCCTAAAGTTACTGGTTCTTAACAGAATAAGCAGAATAGGGAGAAAAGGCCACAAAAGTAACTGCTTTGTGGGGGTTTCCACAAGCCTTTCCAGTCCTCAGAGTCAGCCACTGTTTTTCAGTGCGTGGTGTATGCAGACTTTCCATTTTCAGCTGCAGTTGTGTGAGCCATCAGCTCTGGAGCACTGTGGGGAACAGAGTGCCTGTGCTGGGGTTGCATGGCCGGGGAGCAAGTGCAACAAACAGACAGATATATGTCCTCGGAGATGCTTCCCTCAAATGGGCTGCTTTGTAAGATTGCAGTGAGGAGAGCAGCTGAAGCTCAGCACCGAACAGAACCATATAGTAGCCATATAGGGGACTCCGGGCAACCTTTCCTGCGGTCTCTTTGTGGCTCCTTAATTACTTGTAGCTGAAAATAGGTCGCCTGGCACGAATGTAGGGGCTGCTGACCCAGGTGCATCTCAACTTTCCAGACACAGGCACTTGCTGAAAATAAGAGACTCAATAACACCTAATGGTGCTGCTCTTCAGAAGCAAATGAAGCACAAACACAGTTATCTGAAAGGAGAAAAGTGATTTCTTGCTTCATATTTACACCCTGTGCTCATTTAGTTTCTTGTACCACTTTTGCACTGACGGCTGCTGTGTTTGGCAGGAATTTGCAAACACGTCGGTGCTTACAGCCAAAAGTAGGAATGGTCTAAACAGCCGGAAAGGGAACCCCCTTCCTCTTGTATTTATTTTTATAACAGCGAAATGTAGTCCCTAGCTGGCCTTGATCAGTCTTTTTTGTTTTTTCCCTTTTAAGTTTTTTTTTTCCGTTCAGCTTGAGGGTTGAGGGAAACAAAAGAGGGAATGAATTAAGAGCAAGAAAAAAGGGTGTCTGCTGTTGGGCTGTGTCATGTGGTGAGGAAATCAGGATAAAACTGGAGAGACCAGGCCAAACCTAACAGCAGTACTGGGAGGCTTTAAATTGTGTCACTCTGACAACAGATCTAAGCGGTGAAAATAGCTAGCGGTGTTTCTGGCTGCCATCTAAGTTAAATTGCGTTGTGCACATGAAGTTGTGCTGGTGGGCCACTGCTCGCATCACTTGCCCTTCCTGACTGCATGATACCTCTTCTAGGCAGTCTCAAAATGATGACCCCCATCCTTTCCAAATTGGCACGTGCATTTAGACTCTGGGGACTGATGTGGGTTAGCATGTTTTTGTACTGTGTTCACTTCAGTTCTCTTTCTCTCTGTTGGTCTCTTCCTTTGTAGTTCTGCTGTTGTTATGAGCTTGGGTACTTAGGGGGGGGAGATGAAGGAGTCTGTGATTCTTGTTTGCGTCCCCTGTGTACAACATAGACCACGTCTCTTCAGCAAACTTGTGTGATTACACCTGCATGGATATGAACGCAGGGCCAGCAGGACTAGGGAAGTGATCATCCCCCTGTACTCAGCACTGGTGAGGTTGCATCTTGAATACTGAGTTCAGGTTTGGGCCCCTCACTACAAGAAGGACATTGAGGTGCTGGAGTGGGTCCAAAGAAGGACAACAAAGCTTGTGAAGGGTCTAGCAAGTCTAGTGAGGAGTGGCTGAGAGAACTCAGGTGTTTTAGTCTGGAGAAAAGGAGGCTCAGGAGAGATCTTATCACTCTCTGCAACTACCTGAGAGGAGGCTGTAGTGAGGTGGGGGTCAATCTCTTCTCCCAAGCAACAAGTGATAGGACAAGAGGAAACGGTCTCCAGTTGAGGCAGGAGAGGTTTAGAGTGGATATTAGGAAAAATTTCTTCACTGAAAGGTTTGTCAAGCCCTGGAACAGGCTGCCCAGGGAAGTGGTGGAGTCACCATACCTGGAGGTATTTAAAAGATGTATAGATGTGGTGCTTAGTGACATGGTTTAGTGCTGGACTTGTCAGTGTTTTAGGTTGACAGTTGGACTCGATAATCTTAAAGGTCCTTTCCAACCTAAATGATTCTATGATTCTACAACTGGGCATCCTATGGTGTTGAAAATTAATTAGCAGATGAACAGTCCACAGCTTATTTGCTTAAAAAATAAAATAAAAGTTATTGCTGTATGTATGCTGGGCAGCAAAAGCGTCCTACAACAGAGCTACTGTAGCAACCACTGTGCTGAAAACAGTTATTAATCATGGTTCCGGCAGAGGAGAGTCTGACAACTGTTTTCCAACACATTTATTACTATGGGCAAATAGGTAACTAAACAGAGGGTGAAAATCTGAAATTCAAGGTTTAAAAGGAATGATGTGAAATGCCAAATAAATTAATGATGAACTTTCTGCTGGCCAGAACCCTACAGGACATTGCTTTCTCTCTCTAGTTGAATTTTCTTATGGGATCAAACATTCTTCTTGCTTTAAAGCCCTTGCTGCCTATTTTAAATAGTATACAAGACTGAGATTTCTCACCCTTCAAGAAAACACTTTGATTTGGGGAAGCAAGGATCACTTAAGGAGATAGGAAAGAAAGTAATATACCTATGCTGACATCTGCAGCTGGGTTGAAAAGTGTTGAAAAGTAAATATCTCCACTTTGAGCAGCAGTTTCCCGTTCTCTTTCATTTTGGTTCAGTGCTCTGGTTCACGATAAACTAGACAGTGACAGAAAGTGAGGTGTAGAAAGGCTGGTATGACCTCAGCAGAGATGTGTTGCTGCCTTGGGGGTTAATGTTGTTGGGTGTTTGCATACTTTTGAAGAAAGAGCTGAGATAAGAAGTGGCAGAGAGTTATTGTCCATCTGTCTGTCCAGTGCCAGGGAAGCCAGGCCAGGACCCTCACTAGCCCCTGCCTCACCTTGCAGCCAAGGCCAAACACAGCTGCTCCCAGCAGCCAAATCATGTCTTCTTACCGGCTTCAAGTAAAACCATGGACAGACATATCTCGGTCCTGAGCAGCTGAGGGGTCAGAGCAGTCCCCAGACAGTGGAAGTTTGGTGAAGGTGGCCTCGGTGGCTGCCTGGGCTACCTGGCTTGGCCATCTGCTGCCCCAGAGCATCACTCTCATGCTTCTCCCTAGTGGGATATAAGACGAGTTTCATCCTGACAGAGAGCGTGTTTTCTGAAATCTTGCAATGCTCTAAAGAAAGGGAGAATAGTTTCTGTGAAAGTGCTGCAGTAACAGTGAAAATTTTAAGACAGCATATTTGCTTTTGGCTCTTATCTACCCTTATTTTGCTGTTATTTGCTCTTTGCTTGTTATTATGCTTTGGAGTATTTCCAAAAGCAGCTGGTAACATTAAGAAGGCATTGTGAAGAGAGGTTTGGTCCCTTCCTGTAGTTTACAGAAGTTTTCCTGGGGGAAGCAAAGGCTGGAGAGGCACAGCATGCTGCAGCCTTGGAGGTATTCCCTGGGACAGCTTCTGCTCACAGGTACCTGCAAATGGTGCGGCGTGGATTTAGATCTCATACAAGCAGTTGCCACACTGGTGAGGTGGAGAAGATGACCTCTGGCAGGAGCCTTCTACTCTGTGTTTTCCAGGTTGGCACCAGTGATTTTCCCAGGGAGTGCTGGGGCTGCCAGCAGCAGCTGCTGTGGGGTGGAAATACCGTCTCCATTTCAGCTTTGTTCAAAAGGCTGGAGGAAGGCAGCTGAGCGCCATGTGGGGTAGGGGTAAGACTGCTGGGGATGGAGAGGTGTGGGATATGTCCCTGGGCTTCTCTGAGCATCACCACCCACATGGTGTGTGTGTGCTTGTGCAGACCTCAGAGCACTTTGGGCGTTTGTAATGGCTTTTTTCACTGCCTGTTTAGGTCTTTGATGGCAACTCTGGGTTGTGTTTTATGTGTTTATCATGGGGATGGGGGCAGGGATGGGTTAATTTTATTAGCTTTGTAAAAAGGGTGTTGAAGTGAAGGATGCTCATGAGCATGTTACTCCCTTGCACTGAAGTCTGCCAGGTTTGGTGAATGTTGAATGAGGACCAGCCAAGCAGCCGGGAGCTGTTGGGGCGCTTGGAATCCGTCGGGATAACTGAGATTTTCAGCATGTGGAGACAGACGACTTTCAGGAATGCTTGTATCTGCTAATCATGCTGTAATAACAGTCTGCAATCTACGGGCTGCAAACCCCCGGCTTCCGACACAGCTGTGCATATTTAATTCAATAGGAGGCATTTCTAGTCTAGTGTTAGAAGTAATTCAGATCACTAAGGTGGTAATTTTGATCATGGTGGTTTTTAGGGAAATCTAGGTGTAAGCTAGACTGAAAAGTTAATAAATGCCTGGTACGATACAAACACTGAGGAGTGGGGACATGGTGGGCAGCTGCCAGTGCCCCAGCCTGTACCCCAGCCTTGCTGTGCTCCTGCCTCGCTGCTGGGCTCATTAGCTTGATGAAGAAAATTTGTCCTGACCTGTTGCCTGTGACACCAAATTTTGGGCGTTGGGGCATTCAGGCCATGGGGATGAGTAACTTGCAGCACTGAGAGAGAAGCACCAAAGCCTTGTGAGGCTGCAGAGGATTGGCATGACCTGCTTCGTGGCAATGCCTTCGGCTGACCGCAAGGTTTAAACCACTGGGTTGGCATCTTTCAGGAAGAGAGACTGGGAGGAGTTTAGGTTTCATTTTTCTTTGTCTCAAGTGCAGCTGGGGAAAAAAGTACTTTCAGGGCTCCCAACTCCATTTCTCTCTGTGAAATGTTCTTTTGCAAAATTGATCATTTCTGTAGGTTGAGAGAGTCTCAAAGGAGCTTTTCTGTCAAGTATCTAAAAAGTACTGTTATTTCTCTTTCCTGCCCTAACAGCAGCTCAAGATTTACATTTTAGCTCGTTAAGGATATCTCGACAATCTGTTTTATGCAAGAAATTTCATGGCAAAAAAAGCAAACTAATCCCATTTTCAGGTAGTTTGGTTTGTAGTGTTTGGGTTGCAGAAATCCTACAAAGGGCTGGTGTTTTATCAAGTTACATACTTTTTTAAAGTATTTTCAAAATATTTGTGCTTATTTTGTTTTGTTTTGCCCTGAGATGTTACTTTTTTTGGAAAGCATCTCAAATAATGAAGCAGCTGGTGGCTGAGTCTCCTGTATGGTCTATGGAGAATGAAGGATGGCTGGCGTAGCTGGAGTTACCTTCTGTGCACACACACACAATTCATGTGAACGAGGTGGTGTGTGGTAACTCATAAACCACCATCACCTGTTTTGTACGTGTACTCATCGGGACACTGCATGGGAGCCAGTAGATAGAGATCTCCCCAGCTCTTGTCTGTGACTGTGCAGGTGTTTATGCAGCATGGCTCATGTAGAAGAGAATATGATGCTTGTATAAATGCCCTCCTGTGGAGTGAGGAGGTCTGGTCTGAATTCACCTGATCCTGGCATTTTGATGCATTTCAGGGAAATGATGCTTTTCATGCCAAGGAGAACTGCTTCCCCTGCCTGGAGCTGGCTTGGAGTGAGCATGCCCTCACAGGAGGCTGCTCAAGAGCTGCCCACGCAGGGATGCTCAGGGTGGACAAACTCAGGCAAGAGATTCCTTTTCATTAGTAATTACCCACCTGTTTTTTCTATGTGAAACATGGTTGTGCATCCTTTGTTTCACTATTGCCTAACTCCAGGCTTTCAGAAGCAGTAACAGATCTCCCAGACCCATGAAATTGTTTAAAAGATCTGAAATACGCATGTATACATATGTATATACATATATTACCAACTTGTTTCTGAGCTTTTATGTTAAACCCAGATCATATTCTTGTAGCCACAAGGGGTAGAAACTTTTTGTGTACTTTCTGAAGAGAATTGTGCAGTACAAGTGCAACAGCAAGGGACTGGATTTAATAACCCTGGAGATTTCTTCTTCCTTTATGTTTCCAAAAGCAGGAATCCTCACAGAAACTTCACCAGTTGGGTCTTTAGGAAAAGCAACAAAAATTGTGAGGCTTATTATACAGTCCTAAGAAGTGACAGCACCATACATATGTATTTATTTTAATTAACTTTCTAAGCAGAGGTTAGATATCAGGGGAGAGACAGGGCTGTGTTGCACTACAGGCGATTTTGTTGTTCTTTAAAAGTGGCTTATTTATAGGGGTGGTTTTGGTCCTGTTGGCAAGATGTAGGGTCATTTTTGTGTTGGACACAGCCCTGAAAAGGCAGGATTTCAGGTAGCAGTTTCGATATAGGGTAACTGGACTAAGCCCATTAAATACAGAAACAGCTTGGCCCCTGTTGCAGCCTGCAATGGGAAAATGGAGGATTTTACCCAAAAGAGGGAGGAAGGGCAGCAGAATGTGGCCTCCTCAGTCCAAAAAGGGATGGAGGTGTAAACAGCTTAAAATCTGCAGCTATCCCTTATGTTTATTTCTTTTACAATTCAGTGAAGCTAGCATTTTTTTGCCTTACTCTGAGATGGAGTAAAGTGGGAAGCAGCTTCCCTTTTATCTATGAATAAACATGCAGCTTTTTCTATTCTAAGCTCTTAAAAAATGCTTTTGGTTGTGTAACAGCTCCTGGCCTCCCAGCTTCTCTAGTAGCCATGATGCTCCTTCAGGAAATCAGGTTGTATCTTCCTTTGAAAAGAGCCAGAAAAATTTCTTCCTAACCATCTGGGAAGGAGCAGAGGACTCCGAGTGATTTATTTTGGGTTTGCCAGCTGACCTTTCTCTGGCCACATAACAAGAGCCTGAAGTTTCAAACTCAAATACTTCAGCTTGAGCTGAAAATGCAGGTTGTGCTCTTGGTGCTGCTGAAGCTATCCTCTTTTCTTGAGGTACTGGCAGGGCGTTTTGCTGTATGTGTTTCTTTTTACTCAGGGTGGTCTCAGGACCATTTATTTTCTCTTTACCTGTTCTTTGCAGATCTGCAGGCACGGTGTTTCTCAGGTGTGTAAACAGCCACTGCCAAATGGGAGATTTTTTATATCAGTTCTTCTGTTGCAGCTTGCTGAGGCTAAACTTTCCTCTCCCATTTCTCTGAGCGGGGGGGGACCAAAAATGAGGAAAGCCAGCTTTAGCTTTGAGACATAGCAGGTGAGTCCCTTTAAAGAGGAGAAGGCAATTTTGATGGAGTTTTGCTGAAGTTCCAGTAGCCAAATAGAGCTTGTCCTGGTACGTGTCTTCTGCAGCAGATGTTATGTGGGTATTTCCAGTCTGAACCACAGCAGTGGTATCTTAGACATGAGGTCTGCTTGGCCTAAGAAATGTGGATTTTTTTTTCCTCAAGAGACCCCCAAGCTTCGTTGTGTTACTGTAACAGCACTGGAGGACCAAATCTTTCAAATTCTGCTTCTGTCAGTGGTGGTCAGTGAAAAAGGCAATTGCTGCAATTCCTGTCAGTCAGCATTCTCGGGTGCTGGTGAAAAAAATAAATTGCCAGTCAGAGAGTGGAAGTGGTGACTGCTATGTTCTCCTCTTTTAATATTTTTTTTCCCTGACTTACATAGCTTTTCACTCTTTTGTAGGTATCAGAAGTTCTGCTTGCCTTCAGAGAGGTTTAAGTACTGAGATTCCCAGGATGTAAGAAACACAGTGCTGTGAGTAGCTCTTTTTTTTTTTTTTTTCTGTTTTCCTATAAATGAGAAACCCAAGCTTGCTCAAACAGAAGGAAGTTTTGGGTGTGTTTTTTTTTTTCCTAAATAGACACTTCAAGAAATGTTTACAACAAGCAAATCCAGTCTTTTGGAACCAGTTGTGTGCCTTTGGCACCTCTTTGCAACCCACAAAATAAAGTCAGCATTGTATTACCACATAGGCTGAATAATTATCTTGCTGCAGATATGAACCACATGAATGCATTTAACAGAGAATACGGTCAGCAGAATGGACCATTAGCACCATCTGAAGCTTGTTTGTTGTTTCCAAGCTTTACCAGCCATTGAAAGACAAAATCTTACTGGAGAGTTGAGGCAAGGCATTCTTTGGGAAGAAAGCCTGTGTCTTTTAAGAGGGGAGAAGAGCACAGACTGGTTGTGTGATTGGTTTTTTGTGTGTGTGCAGCACCCTAGCCCTGTCATCAAACCAGAAAACCTTCCAATATTTAACTCTTCCCTGATGTGATAAAAAAACTTTGAAGGAACTTTTACACCACAGGAGACACCTGCATGCTTGGCTCCCCTCCTTGCTCCAAAGCAGCTCAGCCAGGAGCGTTTTTATATGTATATATACATATATCTCCTGTGTCTGTGTATATATATATCCTGTGTATTGCGGAAGGGTCTGGGCTGTGATTTCCCAGCAGCTGTGGCTGGTTTGCAGCTCTCGCACCAGACCTACCTCGGCAAGCCCCGGCTGGACCCCCTGGCCATTTGCCTGGGGTAGCTCCTCTAGGCTGCTGCAAGCCTGGGTGACAGGGCTGAAATTTGGATTGGGGGTTTGCTTGTCATTGCTCAGGGCTTCGCTGCTTTCTGTAAGTAAATTTTCTTAGCAGAGGGGTTGAATACGGGGATTTTTTTCTTTTTTTTTTAATCAGCCCAACTCCTATTGTGTTTTTACCCTGTTCTATGGTGGTGGAAATCTATGGTTACTTGGAAATCAGCAGAGTTTTGTTTCCATTTTTACTTCAGTGGCTTACAGCCTGTTTTCTCTTACAGCAACACAAATCTATTTGGGCTAGAGCAGAATAAAACCCCAAACTGACATCAGCCTGAAAAAAATAAAGGGCTGTGTTTTTTAACAGGAGAGAAACCAAGTTCATCAGTGTTTGATAAATATCTGGTAAAAATTCCTTAGTAAATACTTAAGAAGCACTCAGAAACTGGTAAGCAAAAAAACTGAATAGGGAATCCTAATTTGAGCCTTTTGTGAAGGATACTGGCAGTGAGTGTGGTTACTTGGAGAAAAGGGATGTAAAATTATAACAGTCTTTTGTACTGGTCCACACTCAGTAAGGTCCATAGTTCATATTCTCCCTTTGAATCACAAATGTTTTCTCCGAACTCCTTGGTGTTTAAACTGTTGCACAAGACTTGCTAGTCGAGCTGTGAGCTTTATTTTTTGTCAGTCACTTACGAAGCATTGCATAGGGTGGGCTCTGGTCTTTTCTTTTTTTTTTTTACAGCTGTGCGTGCTCTGGAGTGATGGGAAGAGTAGGTACTGATTTGGGTGAAGAAAATGCAGCAGAAAGATGCCATGTGTACAGATTGTGTCTCTGAAAGTAGATCCATACCCTGGAAATGCTCTTTGCTCATCTCAAAAGCAAAGCTTACTTGTTTTTCTGTTAAGTGGTCAGTGTTGAAATTTGGGAAGTGTTTCTGAGGTCCTAATGAACCTGTGTCCTAATTCACCCCTGTAGTTGTTGCCTTCACAAAAGGAATAAACAAGAGGACCTGTTCCCGCTCTTCATAAGTGGACCACTAGTCCCAGGTAGATGTTGTCTCTGTTGTTAAGTCAAAGCAAAGCAGTGATGCTGAGGGTGGCATGCAATCCATGGGAACTCTGTTAAGAGAGTGAGAGAGAAGACAAGAGCAGGCTTCTTGGAAGTTGCCCAGGTAAATTGTGTATGGCCTCAGATGGCTCTGGAATTATTGCAGCAAGATGCAGTGCTGCAAGTTGCTCAGCAGTGAAAGGAGAATGTAAATTCCCATTTACCTGTGTCCTACTGCTCTGGCTGCGTGACAGAAGCCGGAGTGAGGAACTGGAGTGAGAGATGGCTGCAGCAGGGCGATACCAGCTGAAAAACTATGTCCTGCTCAGGGAGAAACCAGAGCTGGAAGAGCTCAATTCCTGTACATCTGCTCTCTGCATCATTTTCCAGTGTTGTCCTGCAAAATGTTTCAGGATCATGTGTTCAGTGAGAGATTTGATGGAGAGAGGGGAAAAGAGGCTCTTCTGCCAGTTCCCTTTTTCTGTTCTCCCTCCCAGCACTTAGAGGTGGAACCTACAGCTGCTCCCAGAGGTGCTGTCCACTGCAGGAGTGGCAGCTTGGGATACAGCAGTGGTTTGTGGTGGCTCCAGCTGATGCCATGCAGAGGGAACCTAGACCAAGTGCTGATGCGCTGTGTTGCGAGCAGCCAGGGAAGGTATTGGTTTGAGGAGCTCCTGCCACATAAAGTGTGCTCAGAGACATTGATGATTGAAAAGAGACAGGGCAGGGAGCTTCAGGTGGTGATTGCTTTAATCCACCTCTCCTTTGTAAGGGAACATCTCTGTTCTGCTATCTGAAAGCAATAACCACTTTTTTATGGGTGAGATCCACCTGATGGAGCTTTGTTCTCTGGGCGGTGCAGGGCAGAGCCATCTCTTTGTGGGGAACTAAGCACTGGGAGGATGCAGGATGAGGGTTTCCTTCAGGTTGTATGTGCTCAAGAAGCAGCATCTTCAGCTGTAGCCCGATGGTGGGGCTGCTCCCTCACCCCAGGATGCTGTGTGCGAGGACAAGTTGGTGGGTTGGCAGATCAGGTGGGGCATCAGGTGTGCCTAGGACAAGCTGCAGTGTTGGGCTGTGGAGGCACAGCAGGTCCAGTGGGAGAGCGTAGAGGGCAGAGAAGCACTTTTTATGTGTTGGAAAAGCTTGGAGAAAAGTGACTTGGAAAAATATACAAAATAAACCAGTTTATATTATATATAAAAAATATGGGGTTTTTATATGTCAGGGCTTCTGAATGTGTAACTATAAAGGAGATACTTGTTGCAGTGGACTGTTCTCTACCAGATAAGATTTAGATGGGTATGGGGGCTTAAGGGTTTTTTTGTTGTTGTTACTTGGAGCTTGAGCAGTGAATTTGCAAACATTTTCTGTCAAAGCAAAGAAAGGCTCTGACAGCAGCATGTCCTGTGAGTGCCAGCACTACATATGATAAAGGCTTTGCTCTCCTTGCAAGAGATTGGGCTCCAGCTGGGGCAGCCCTCAGTGGCTGAAACCATCACTTGCACTTGTCATCAGAAGAGCCACCTCTCTAAACTGTGCATTGATTTTGTGAGGAGTGCACTTTTCTCCTGTGCTTGGTCAGGCGACTGTCTGGAAATGTTGGACAGGATGCGTATTATTTATAGAAAAAGGGGGACAATACTGCTGTAACTGAAAAATAGAGATGGAGAGGAGAAGTTGGTTGGAGAGCAAGAAAAACTTAGTCAGGAGAGATGAGGCTCAGCCAAAAGCCTCCATTGCTCCTTTCATCTCAGACCTGGAAGCCGGGCTTAGGCTTTGGATCATGCTGGTGGTTCCCAGCTGGGAAGGGATGAGGAGATTTATTCCGTATGACTGCAAACTCGCAATTCATCCCACAGCCGAGGGGAGGGAGGAGGGCAGGTTTTCCCAAGTGCTCAGCACTGCCCAAGCTTTGATAAGGATGTGGTTGCTGCCGCCTGGCTCTCCAGCAACGCTGGTGTGGTGATCCTTCACGACCTATTCCATAGACAGGAATTGATGGTGCTTGAAGACGCAAAAGCAGATTTTGTTCCGTTCTTATTTTTGGAAGTGTCTCTTCTTCCTTTTCTTTTCCATTAAGCATGATGTCACAAATGACATCAGTGCAATAACTGCTTGTGGTTGTCATAGTCACAGCCTGTGACACCCAAACAAAGCAGCAGGAAACCAAAGCTGGCATACAAATGCTGTAATATTCATCACATTCCTCTCAGTTAATAACTACATGGTTAGGTATTTATTTTCCATTGGAAAAAAAGAGGAAGGGGAGTTAAAAGCACAAAATCGAGTCATTGAGGGGAAGGAAAGTTGTCCCCAACTTCACATGAGCAATGCAGCTGCACTTCCCTGTCCTGGTCCACTTCTCCTAAGCCAAAATTGTTCTGAACCTCAACTGCTTAATTCTCTCGTGCAGCCATTCTCATCATTGCAGACCACATGGTGATGCCACAGCATGGACAAAGGCAGTGGAAGGAGTCCCACCAACTCTAACACAAGCTGTGTTCCCCAGGGAAGAGCGTCCCAAGGGCTGGCAGCAAGTGCTGGCAGCAGCTGTAGGTCAGTCAGCTTTGCCTGCTGGATGGCTGAGGTTGCTGTTCTCACAGTGCATAGACCGAGAGTGTAGAAGGGTTTTTTCAGCTTGGAGGGGGTGAGATGTGATGTGGGGAGGGTGGTTTGTTGGAGGTTTGGAGGGAGGGGGGTGTGATTTTGTTGATTTTTCTTTTTTTTAAATATCCGTAAAATAGGCTGTTCTGGGTGAGCAACAGAGCTGGTCTGCCCTTGCAAGGTTTAATCTCTGCTCCTTCAGAGTTTTGCACAGTTGGCCTGATGGTAGGAAGGCACCTGCTGCAAGAAATAATTCCAGTAATTAAAAAAAAAGGCAAATTTACAGAAACAGATCTGGTGCAAGCACCGCATTTGCGAGATGAGCACTGGAGGCGGGTCGTTGGGGCTCACTGGGAAGGAGCTGCCTTAGCCCCTCGCTGCCGCGGGCACATGGGGAGCTGCCATCCTCACACCCCTTGCCAAAACCTCCCCTTGCCCGGCACCATCCCCCTTCGTGCCCCCATGGGGACATTTCTGGCACTCCAGCATGCCTTCCCCAGATCCTGGGCTGAGCCTGGCTAACCAGCGAGCCCTGCCTGAACCAGGGGCAGGCAGCAGGCACTGCCCGGCACGGGGGCTGCGAGTTCAGGCATTTGGTGCCACGGCTCCCACAGGCGCTTGCAGGAGGGTGCTCATTATATAATAGCTGGTGGTTGATTAATATGCTGTGAGTCAGAAACGCCGGGGTATTTTAGCTTTCTCTAGTTGCTATGGCAACATTATTTTAACAAATAGCTTTTTAATATTTAATTAAAACTCAGCTTTTGGCAAGCTGGAGTAAGAACTATTACAATTGCTACTACAAAGGGTTAGTAGTGAAGTGTATTTCAGAGTCAGGGTTTTTTTTGGTAGGGTTTTTTCCTCCCCCCTCCTCACAAAACTGTCAGCCTCCTAAAAAAAAAAAAAAGGGGGAAGAAAAAAAAAAACACCCCACTAATTCATTAGTTGTGAGAAGCCTATGCTTGTTCCCAAGACACAAAGCAAATGTAATGCAAATCCGCAGTTGCTCTTCACAATTGAAGGTTGTCACTTCCTTAATGTATAGTACCAAGCCAGCCCGTAAGGATGGAGCGGTATGATAGCATTTATTAATGGTTGCTTTGTCGCTGTCATTCCTTCTACCTTTGCTTCTGGATGAGATCATTCCTGTTTTGTTTGCTTCATGTTCCCTCTGTGTCAGGTTGGATGCTTTTTCCTCACCAGCTTGTAGAGGAGGCTGGTGCTGTGTCCAGATCAGGCTCTGGACTCGTTCCTAGTCTTTTTTTAGGTGAGCTCCTCTGCTCCTTGATACCAACCAATTCTGCAACGGAGACAAATGAACAGAGAACTTGGTCTCCAGAGAAAAATAAATATTTAACAGCTCTCTTTGTAAATACCCTTTATTTATAGAAGAGTTGCAGGTTCTATGGTGCTTGGTAAATGGGAACGCTTTTTATGCAAGAGTTCTGCCTTGAGGGACTAAGTGGATACTTAATGTCGTCTGTGATATAATAATGAAATAAACGTGTTGCTCTCATGGGATTCCCTCCCAGCCCCTATTTTCTGTGATTAACTTCAGGATCACACACTTTGTTTCTATTCACATAACATTCCTTAATACTGTACTGAAATCTTGTTTGGAAGGCAAGGGGAGGGGAAGGCTGTTGAGTGTTTTGACTAATGCAGAGGAGTCTTAGTCTCTAAGTTCCTCATCACCTATCGCAGTGGTGTCTCACCAGGTCCCAGGGATTGATGTGCTTGGGCTCCTGCTCTCCCAGAGGCTGGGATGGTGCCGTTATTCCATCTTATAAATGGAGGAATGTAGACCAGGAGAGACAGACTACGATGTGTTTCACCCCAGCTAACTATAAGTTAAGCGCTTATTCTATAGTATCTCTCTAACCACTTCTGGCATCAGTTCATAGACTGCACTGTTTGCAGAGACATTTCGCCCTGCTTTAGGATGTGCGTTGGAGGCAGGTCACAGGTGTAACCCTTAGAACTGTCCACCTCTCTCCAATAACTCTGATCTGTAAACTAGATGGGGAAAATAAGGTGAGAAGTGTCATCCTGCACCAGAGATCTTCTATACTCATTTCTATAGGTGGTCTGTAATAGAGTCCTAGGCTGGAGGCTGTTCTCACTCATTGACACTGCTCTGGTTGCACAGTTTTGGGTCCCACTTCCAAAGCAGCACAGCTAATCTGTGCTGCCTGTTGCTCAGGGGGGTCATCCAGGATCAAACCACTCAGAAAGAGATGCACGCCCAGTCCCCAGACAGGTAAACTAAGGTGCAAAAGACTTACCTGAACTCTCCTAGCCAGCTAGGAAGAGAACTAAGACTGTCCTTCCTGTTTGTGCTGAAGGTGTGCTGTTGCAACCAAAATTATAGTGATGATATTAGTGCTGCAGTAATAGTGCAAACAGTGTGGGTGAGTGAGGCAGCTCTTTAAAGCACCCTTCCGAGATGCATCCCATACTTCTTGGTATGCTAAGTTTTTTGATTTCTGTTTAAACCTCTCTGCTAGCTGATGGCAACCTCGGGGAGTCCAGAGGCGATCCCAGGATGTGGTGGGAGCTGTGATGGTAACAGGTCTCTGGGTGGATTGTGGCAGCCATGGAGCAGCACATGCTTGCAGCCCCCTGTGTCAGCTGCTGCCTCTCAAGAGGTCTGGGAAGGAATCCTTTCTATTTCCTACCAGCAAGGAACTGAAATGTACTGCAAAAATAAAATTTGGCTAGTTTCATAGCAAACATGAGTCTCCATGGGGCTTGCAAGGCAGCAGCTGGGACAGGCTTTGCAGACGGATGGCGGAAGGTCCTGCTGTGCTGGGCAGGCAGCGTGGAGGGACAGGCAGTGACTGTTGTGGGGGAAGATGACAAGCAGATGGATGAAGCTGGCATTGCTGGTGGAGCGGAGGAGGTGGGTGCTGCTACGTTAACAAATGAGATCAGGCAACCACAGAGAGGCAAGGGGCTCTGAGAGGTTTGAACCAAATGCCCTGACCACGGGGTGACCATGGAGCCATTCCCTCAGAGAAGGTGTGTAAGGTTTCATGATGGTGGCTAGCACAGGTACAGGTCTGAAGAGCGATGCTTTTAAGTATCATAGGGTGGGAACTGAAATGGGATTTATGGTAAGAAGACAGAGAAATACCTGGAATTTTCCTAATACAGCCAAATTTTGGAAAGGATAAAGAGAGAAATGCTGCAGGATAGCAGTTCTGCTTAGGCTACATGCTCGGGTGTAAGAGAAATGTCCCCAGGTTATGGGAGAGAGATGTGGCCAGTAGCCAAAATATGGACAGTAAAGCAGATGGGAGAACAGGGAAGGTCAGGAGCAGAGGTGGCATGGAGGCAAGCAGCGGGCTGTTGGGGAGGGAGGGCTGTGCCAAGAGCCTGTGTGGTGGAGCAGACCTGGCAGTGAGCAATTTGGGGAATCCCTGATGCATATTGCTCCTGAGTGCTGTGATGGGTGGTGGGTCTGGATGGTCAGATCTGCCCTGGAAAACTGTTCCTGAGGAGGGAAATCAGGTTAGTCAGGAGGAGAAAAAAGCAAAAGACGAGCCTGTATTTTTGAGTAGACGTGGACAGGAGTCGTACTAGAAAAGCTGAAATGTAATTTTGCAAAGGGAAATAAAAGCTCCACTGCAAACACAGGCTGGTGTAAAAGGGTTTACCAGCTGGGTTCCCAGCTCAGCCTCAGCTACTCAGCCTCTCCATGGGGGTGTAATGCAGATTTTTCAATTTACAGTAATCTGGGACTGCCACGTCGTCTGGAGAGGCACTCTGGCAGGTCTGGCTTCCCACCCCTGAGGATAAGGGTGGATCCAAGTTCACAGAAAGCCCTACATGGGAGTGAAGGGCACATCTCTCCCAAGCAAGTGCTCATAGATATTGCAGGAACAAGGACTCCCCAAAATGAAGCCTGAGGTCCTTTTTTTTTAATGGTGGTTTGGGATCCCTTCACATACCTTGTATTGCAAGTCTGTCCCAAATTCCCATGTAACTGGGCCTGAGGTCTCTTCCCCTTGCTGAGACCCTTAATCCATGCACTTAAAGCTTTGCTTGCATTCCTCTTCACTGGTCCCAGCTGGTTTACAACATGCACTGCTACTTCCATGTCTGCGTGGTAATTAAGAACATCAAGAGGTGGAATAGAATCAGGTGAATTGAGAGAGATTGGAAGTGACAATTGCAGTGAACTTTCCTGAAGCTTCCCATCTCCACCTGTCCCAGACCTTTCCTTTATCTTCTGCTGCCATTGGAAGGTTTTGGTAGCGTTGTCTCCTCTGTGGCTGCTCGCTCGTCAGGGTGTCTGTTGGAAATCAGGAGGCTGATATCCGGAAAGTAGGAGCACTTTGAGTCTGCTTGAGTATTGGAGAACACACTCCTGTCTCTTAACCCAGAAAATGCCCCAGGGAATGGTATTGCATGATTTGCATCACAAATAGTTTCATACAGTGCAACCATGATATTTGTATGGATAATGTGTGCTTAGTCCCAATTTTGCTGTTGGTGGAGTTAGGGTAGAGCATCACATAGCACTGAGCTCAGTAGTGGTCTCTGAGTTGTCTGGGTTTTCACTGTCAACATTAGTCATGACTCAGGTATAAACAATCTGGCATGTTTCCTGTCTGCACTTCTCCAAGCACGGTCTTCTGCTTGCACGCCTCAAACCAGACTGTAACTGCATTTGCCACGCTCTGAAATCCAGACAGGCTTGCTATGGATGAATCAAACCCTGCAGCGCTCGGGGCGGCTGGGTTTCAGATGCTGCTGTGAGTGTGTGTAGGAAGAGCGAGGAGCAAGGGCAGCACTCAGGATCTACTACGGGAGGAAACTCGAGCTCCAATAGGGTGGGGAATGGTCTTGCATGTATTGTTATTGCTATTAATATTATATAAAAATATATTTTATATCATTTATATAATATTTAATTTTATCTCATTATTATATATTATTATATACTATATAAATGCAGATAAGAACTGCTTTTTTTTTTTTACACTCTATTGTAAAGTATTCAGTGGATCCCCATCTTGATCAATAGCAAAATTTCAGAGGAATTCAATGAGCCAGGATCATCCCCTCTAAAAATACTCACAAGGCACTTGGAGAAAGCGCTTGCAAGTAGATGAGAAGCAGCCCTTGTGTGCCTGTGGCAGGGAAGGGATCACACCCTCAACAGGTGTTGCTTCATTATGAACATGTTACTTTTGGTGCGTTTTATCAAAAGGAAAGAAACTTCTGCAGCAGTAGCATAATATGTAGTGCTGCCTATTGCAGCAGTAAGTTTTGATCTGTAGCTATAGAAGTGGTGCCATGTACCTTATTTTGCTGTCTGTGAAAACCTGAAAGGTGCACTTTGTACATGTCCTGAGGATCTCTGAGCATCTCTTTCCATCCAAGTCTGGCCAGATGACCTCCTGACTATGTACTTCAGCAGCCTCATGCGAGCCCTGACCGCAGGAGGTAGTAGTGAAATCAAGGTATGCCCTGTGTGTTAAAAGTTATGTAAAGCTTCCAAAGCCTGTCATAATGTACATCACCTTTGGGGATCCCAGGGAGGGGCTTTCAGCATAGGAAGCAGACGGGGCAGCCTGGGGGTCAGGTTTGCATCCTCTGGCATGTGGTCTGTGCCCAAAGTGGTGGCACGGGCAGGTACAAGGGGCCAGTGATGTACATCTCCCTTCCCAGCAGAGAGCAGCTCTAGTATGTCCTTAAGCCTGAGACTGACTGGGCCAAAAAAAAAAATCCTGTGCTCAGCCGCCAAGATGGCCCCAGCTCCACTCTCCATTTGTGGTGTATCTGATCCACACACAGCTGTGCACTCAGGGACACAATAAATGGAGAGCAGGGAGATGGTGACCTCCAAACAGCTGCTGTGGCGGCAGCAGTGAAAGAAACAGTGTTTTAACTGCTCCTGGTTTTGGTAGAGGGGTAGGTGACTCCAAAAGAGCATTGAATAGCAAAACAAGTAGCAAGGTATCTTGAGGGTTTCATAAGCTAGTTTCAAATGGAATAAAAATGAAAAAATCTCATTTATAAGAGTGTGGAGTTTATAGGCTACAGCTCCAATCAGCATCCCTTGGGTTAGGAGCACTGTAGAACAGCACTTACTGGCAATGGAGCCGTGTGATCATTCCAGAACATTGGTGTGCTTCAGGCTCATGGAGGCTTGGCTCCAAACCTGCCTAGCATTGCTCTCTGCTTGTCCATCTGTGCTCTCCCTGCCCAGAGGTGGCAGGTCTGCAGGAGGAGGCTCACTGTGCCACCAGCAGTGGCTGGGGCTTCTCACTTAGCAAATAATAAAGAGCAAAAAGCAACTAGTAGGTTTAGCTGGTGAATTACTTCTGCAAATCACAGCTCCTGCTTCTGACACCTGCCTTGTCTCCCAGTGAATAAACAGCCATGCCCATCAGGTCTCTGGCCAGTCGTAGATATGTGTTGAAACTGTTGCTTCTCCTCCTAAAAGCCTCAGTCTATTTACTGTGCTTTGGGATATGTCAGTGGGACAAAGCACTGGGTTCAGGTGTCAGGTCCTCTTCCATGGCTGCCTGAAACATATGCCTGTAAAGTATCAACATAATGAGGTCTGAGTGATGTATGGCATCAATAGCACGGCAGCTGCTGGAAAGTTGCAAAGTCTCTTTCCAGGGCCCCTTCCCAACACCCTAAGCACCAAGGTGATGCCATACCACCTGCCTGCTGACTATTGAAAGCCTTCCTTAAAACATACTGATTTTGTGCTTCTTTAAAACCCCAGAATTTTGCAATAAAGGGTGATTCAGAATGCACCAGTTCTTATCCCCTGCAATGTGTGTCTGTTGGTCTCGCCTGGTCACAGTGTAGTATCTGCTCAGCTGGAGGCTCCTGGGGCATGTTGAGTGTTACAGTGTGCTCACATTGTGTATCTTTGCCGCAACTATCCAGCACCAGGTCTATTTTGGGGGACAAACCACCCTCTTCTGTGCAGCTCCCCAGTTGGTATCGGTCAGCTCTCTCTGATTTTTGCTATAGTGTTGGCACTGACCAGCACTGCTCTGTGCCTGTGCTCTTCCTCTAACACTTAGCCTTGAGATCTCTAAAAGGAGGGATAATCCTTGGTGTCACCTCTCAGGCAACACTGATGTTCAGAGTTCTTGTAATTAGCTATGCTTTCATTTTTAAATACCACCTAATCTACTTGAGCAAAGGAGCCAGCCATTGTGTTTGCTTCAGCAAGACTAGTCAGGGCATTATGTAAAGACCTTTGTGTGTGTCCTGGTGCTTTCCCTGGCTCTTCTCACTGGTAGGAGCCTTAGCTGGGATGGCAGCACAGATCCAGATAACATCGTAGCTGGCGTATTTGCGGAGGCTTAAGTGCTGTTGCTGTGTCAGACACCTGCAGGAAATGCGTAGGACTTCCATTTTTTCCAGGACCCTGAACTCATGGGGATCCCATTAAATTGTTTGGTGATTTGGGTACTGGACACATCTGAAAACTAGTCTGTGGCTGCTTTACAAAGGCTGGATTTTATTCCAAGCAATTAGAAGCTCGAGGCAGGGTAGGGGGTGAGGCTTTGAATTCCTGTGAGTGAATTTGGTAGATTATTTTCTTATTTGACCGGAAGGATGATTGATAGTACAGCTAGATCCGTGGATACTGCCAGCCTGTCACTGTGTAACCTTCCCTGTGTGGGTTATTGGAGGTGACTGGTGTTCTGCTGCTGCTCCTTATCCAAGATCCTGTTTGGCAGAGGCTGGATGCCAAATTGCTCCGTGCACCTTCAGCACAGCAGCGATTAACTGTGAGCCATGTTTCATAGGAAGTCCAGGACAGCAGTCCCCCCTTGACAAAGTCTGACGTCATTCTGATGGACACCACTTGCTCTTTGCCCTGCGTGGGGTGGAAGCATGCTCAGCTCTTTGCCTGAAAGGGTTGAACAAAATGTGTGTGATTGCATGAGTTCAAATTTGTTTGGTTTAACCTTAAAACAGATTTGCCTGCAAGGGGCTATTGTTGGAGACAGTAACGCTTCATGTTGCTTGTTGTTCCTGAGCTGATTGTAGAGCATCTAGCTTATTGCTCAAAATTGCTATTTTTATCATAGTATAAATGGTTAGTGGAGAGTTTTGAAGAATGTGTTGACTCATGGAGAAAGCAATATTTAGCAGTTACTTTTTTTTACCTTCAAAGCAATTTAGAGCTAATAATTCTCCTAACTCCCCTCTGAGCCGGGAAATAGTGTGTAAACTCTTTGGGACAAGGATTGGGGCTTGTTTGGTTTTGTAGTACCGAAGTCATAATTGAGGGGAAAACTTGATCTGGGAAAACCTATAAAACGCTATAAAAATCCTGCCTAGTAGTCTTACAATTAAACAAATTCATATGAATAGCTCAAAAATGCTGGAGAAAGTATTGGGACGTTTTTAGTGCTAACAGTTAAGCCGTATCCCATCTTTCTCAAATTTATGAAAAGCAGCTTTATCTGTCTCGGGAGGTTTTCTTTTGTTGTTTAAAGTTCCATAAATCTACATGGGAGATCTTGAAATTGGATGAGGACTGTGTGACTAACTGAGACATTTCTGATTAAAATTGTAACTTGAAGCATAAGAAAATAAAGGTTCTCTTGGCGTGTTGCATTAGTAGGATGTATTTGAACCAGTGTGTTGCATGTCATTAAACATATGGTGAATCACATCTGACATATATGCCAAAAAAAGTCTGAGATAATGGGACCAAAATGTCATGCAGTAACAATATTCACATAAGAGTAATTTCCTGGAATATAATCCTCAATGAATGTAAAATTAAATTTGCAAATGTATCCCCATTTCTGTCCTGCCTCTTGTAAAGTAAAACCATGGGAAATTGTTAACCCCTTGGTTGTTCTTACAGCAACTTGAGAATGTTAAGTTGCTTGTTGGGTCTTAAGTGCCTTTTTTCTCCCCCGGCTTCACCTGCCCCAATGCACTGTCCATCTGTAACATCGCTACATCTGTGCTGCTTATGGTGGGGGTTCCCCATAGAGATGCGGATGTCTTCTGCTTTTTCTTCACGTCTGTCAGCTTTCTTCAAGTCTTCAGGTGTCCTGAAACAGTGACCATTTTGGGTAATACCACCGCTGTGTGTAATGTAATGTGCAGAAAAAGTTTATCTGGGCTTGTTTTGGGTTTAAAGGATATATTTAATTAAAAGGCATTGCGTGTAGTTAAGTGTATTGCATGCACTTAAGTTTGTAGCGAATCGGTGCTGGCACAAACAGTGCTGTTCTCCAGGGGTCTTTTTACACCTTAAGAGAAATCATACTCTTTTCTAGTTATGGTAACCTGTCCTAAAAGTGCAGTAATTAAACTTAAGAGATTGCTAAGATTGTAAAGTAGGGTTTTCTGAAAGCTAACTTCCAAACCTGCTCAGTCTGTCCCTAGTCTGTGTTTAAAACATTTGACTTCAGCTTCTAGCTAATCTTCTTTAACTTGTACTGACTTAGTCAAGCAGCTAAATACACTGGGAACCCTTATGGGCTCCAGTCTGTTTACACAGTCCTTACTGAATTAGATTGGAAAAGCACTGTGGAACATGAAAGAAAAGCAGAATGTGGATTCATCACCTTTTCCCTTTTTTTGTAGCCTTTTTGAAGGAGGAAGTCTAGAGTGTCTTCATCTATGTGTCAATACAAATAGCTATCAAAAATACAGCAAAAAAGATATTTTATCATTGCTGCCTTTGCCAATGTGCTGAGTTGGGATGGACATGCCTGTAAGTTGGGCTAAAAATTGGGCAGGAGCAAGGGGATGTTACAGCTTCTGTGCATTTGGCATGGAAGAGGAAAGCCTGGAGCTCCTGACCAGGGCTCTGGTGGTAGGAAGGTGGCCCTGCTGGATTGGATTCAGCAGCAGCCAGTCTGGTCTTTTGGCCATTTGAGCTGAACTCAGGAGGACTGTAGGAGGCTGAGGGCAAAGCTGTTTCATATTTATTATCCTCTTTCCCTTCCCTCCAAGCCCTTGCAGTCCTTTGCTGCTGCCTCTTCCTTTCTCTCCCAATTCCCCCTGTCAGAAACCCAAAAACCAGTTAGGTGCAAACCAACACCTACTGTTTTCATCAACTGCCTACAAATCACCCTTCTTCCTCTGAGGAAAACCTTGCACCATCATCCAAGCGCATGTGCATGCACACACACACACACAGGAAAAATAAACTTATGGTCCCACCAGGATAAATGCTGTATTAAAATCACACATGTAACATCATCAAAGCTCTGGTTTAAGCAGGGCAGATGTAAAATGCCCTCCTGACCTAATGCCCATTAAAAAAATATATCTTTAGCTAGTGTCAATGGGCTGCTTTCTTCTTTTCCTTTCTTTCCTTTTCTTATCATTTCTGTGCTTTCTCTTCAGAAGAACTTCAGTGCTGCATTAAAGAGATTATAGGTGCTTTTCATCTTTGCTTTTTTTTCCCCCCAATTTTACTTCTTCCCAGCAAGACTCGGGGGTTTTTTGTTGGGTTTTTTTTTTTTGTTTTAAAGTGATTGATTTATAACTCTCCTACCTGCTGGGAAAGATTGACCCACTACTGAGCATCTTCAGACAGCCCTTCTTTTGAGTCACTCAGGACTGGAAGCAGGCAGAGGGCCAAGTTGAAAGATGTTTCTTTCCAGGTGCTATTTATGCCCAAAAGAAAGAGTAATGACATGTGCTGGTTTTGTATAGCTTGATACACGTCATGTGTGTGTGCGCCTGCAACTTGAAATGGGGTTGTCCAGGGAGGAAAGACTTTTTCACTAACACCCTCTTGATTTCTTTCTTCAGATCTGAATGAAATCTGTGTGCTTTTTTCCCCCTCACTCCTCCTCTTTTAGTATGTTTTTGGTGGGTTTTTGCTGTATGGTTTTGAGGGTGGTGATGGTGGTTTTGGTTTTGCAAGCCTTCAGGTAGTGCTTTGGCTCCTCTGAAACATGAGGGGTGGATCCCATCTGAAGTCCCTTTTGGTAGGTTAACTAATTTGTGGTTCTTCTCCCACTTTGCTGCTGTAGTGTCTCTCTGCATGTCTGAGGCAGGAGACATGGGGCGAGCAGTGGTGCTGAGCCACCATGCCAAGAAGTGAATGGGGAAGGATGCCTTTCACATCACTTGGGTTCACTGTAAGCTCAGTGCACCATGAGGGCTATCCCATTGTTCAGCATTTGAAGCCCTTAGAAGATATCTCAGGGAAGTCTGGAAAGGTTTGTTTTTTTCAATTCCTGCCATCTGATACCAACACTAAATTGTTTCACCTTCAAAGGAACAAACTTGACATGCTGAGATGGCTGTACTTCATCCCTTCTACAGGATGAATCAGCCAGCACTGAATTTCCCCAGCCAGGTTTTCTGCTTTTATGTGTTGGTCTGAAGATACTGACCTCAGCAGTTAGGCTGATTTATTGCATAAAAGGACTAAAATTTGTCTATTCTTGTTTGAATTCAGTTTTGAAAGAATAAGGTCTAGAATTAAAAGCAAATTATGAGAAGAAAACAGAGAGGCCATATTTTAACTTGCTTTCGTAGACCTAATATTAAAACTTCTTTTTCTCACTTGTTCATGCAACAGCTAAGACCAAGTCCCAGGAAGGTTGTCCTTGAACTCTTTATTTAGTGCCACCTTTCATCATTAGGAAACAGCTAGAGAAGCTGCATTTAAACCTTGGCAAGTGACAAAAGAGACCAGCAAACATTTAGACACTGGCCCTGCTCTGAAGATTAATCAATCACAGGGTGACCTGTCCTGTCTTGTCTCTCCCATCCCTTCTTGCTATGGGGTGGTTTGAATGCACTTAACTGATTTGAACAGCCAATATTTGGAGAGGAGGGGTTTGGGAGCTGATTTCAGCAGCCAGATCCAATTTGTCAGCAGTGTTGTGTGCATTTGGGCTGTTTCATCATATTCACTTTATTTTAATAAGTGTTATGAGAGGATTATTCAGTGCCTTGAGTGAGGATTTTCCATTACAGGCTCTGCAACTTTTTCACGCTCCATGACTGTTTTTCCTCCTCTTGCAGTGCCCCACATGGGATAACTTTGAGTTAGAAATTAATTTCTTCAGAAGGAGAGCATGACACCCATGCTCTGCATGAGTGGGACAGGATTTTAAGAGGTTTTTGTTTGTTCCCTCTCTGTGCCCTCTGATTTTTCCTTGCTCAGGAAACGTTCATGAGCAAATGTTTCCCTGTCAGAAGGCAACTGCTCTGCTGGAACTGAAGGTCTTCACGTAGATGTGTGTTTTGCCAGTACTTTTGCTAGGAAAGAGACCTGAAGCTCAGGCTGGATTTGATGGAGGTGATGGTCAATGAATGCTCCTCTGAGATATATTTTCAGGTCTCCGCCATCAACAGCTTTATGGATGGGATTATTGTCTCTCCCCTTCCCCTCTTCTTATTTGGGTTTTGTGGTCAGGTCACTTCAAATATTAGCATCAGCTCTTGTGGTGGAACGTACTTTTTCCTAAATCTCAGAAACTGTTGTGCAACTAAACTTTCATATAAAGCTTCAGGAGAAATAACCATGGACCGCTCCAGTCTGGGCAGTTGTAGGCAGAGTTTTGCAGGTTAGGTAAGACAGGGAGGAAATGCTGCCAGGAAGAGAGAGGGGAGAGTGAGAATCCTTGGGAGCTGGCTTGTGTGTCAGCTTTGATCCCAAGCAGTTACACAAAGGGTTTGGCTGCATGGCTAGGTTGAAGTATAGCCAAAGATGAGATGTGCCCTGGAGGTGTTATTTCCCACATGTCTGAGGATGCTGAATTTTTAAAGTATTCATCAAAAACCACAACAGGGGAGTGTTTTGGTGGAAAACTTGTGGTTGCAGAGTTACGCTTGAGAGACTAGCCCGTGTTTAGTTGGTGCTGCAGCAGTGGCAGGTTGGGCCTAGCAGAACATCAGGCGTAACGTCCAGCAATGGCTATTGGAGGCAGCAAGGGAGCTCATGAGCACCCTGCCTGCCTGTCCTCCACACCAGCTGGGCTGCCCACAGCAATGGTGAGCCCAGTGTGGTTGTCCTGCCAGTGCTGGGAGTGGGAGCCACACAAGATTCTGCCTGTCCTCCGAAAGGAGATATCACCCAGTGAGCATCCTGCTGTTGCATGTGGAGACCATCTGAAAGCATGGCCCAGTTGCCTTAATTGCACTCCCATTCTGGAGAATGGTTTGGTACTACAAAGATAATTTTCCATGCTGTTTAGGAAACAAAATTCTTTGACTGTGCTTCACAAAGCAAGCAAACCAACCAACCTGCAAATAACCGAGCAGCTGGTTGACAGTTGGAGCTAGGACATGTTTCAGCAGTGAGGCTGTGGAAGCAGTGCCTTTCCCCAATGTAGTCAGCTTCCCGAGGTGACAGGATTGCCAGGCGGGAGTCAACAGCTGGAGCTTTCCAGCAGGCTCTTTCCCTGCCCTCCTTCACTGTGCAGTGAAGTCCATGCAGAAAAGCAGGCTTGGTGCTGGTGGGTTGCCATGGAAAGAGCTGCCACATCACACTGAGTTCATAGTAGGGTGTTTGGTGGTTGTTTCTTTTTAAGAGAGAAATTTTCACAAACATTATAAAACCGGGAGATGAACTAAATTAATGCAAGCTGATCACAAAATCAGTGGCTCTTGAAATTGCATCATTAAGGATCTTCTTTTTTATTTTTTTTTTCCTTGGAAGGAGCACACGTGTTTTGGCAAACAAATACTGAATATTAGTGTCACACTGGATTTTGATGACTGGTTGTTTGGAGCCTGTTTTGCAGCGCAGAGGAGAGACTGGGAAGGAAGAGGGTTTGCTGGAGCAGGGGGAGCAAGCATAAACCCTGGGCAGGCTGCTGCAGACCTGGTCCTGGCCTCTCACAGATGGGAGGAGAAACCCACTTTAAAAAAAAGAATTTAAACAAGTATCCTTCAATGAGAAACTGTTTTAAGGAGCAGTTCTCCTCCTTTTCTGCATTTCTCAAGTGTTGCTCAAGCATCATTGTTACAGTTTGTTCATCTGGACGCGCTATGAAGTAGCCCCAGGGGCAATCCAGGCACCAGGGAGGCAAAGAGGTTGATGCCTGTGATGACTCCAGCCCGTATGAGGAATAGTGAGTACACCTGGGTTAAAACGCATGGGAGGAGACGGTCAAGCGTGCTTTGTCAAGCTTTAAGGTGTTCTGATGGCAAACACTTCCATTGGTAAGAAATAAATGAAGGGGAGGTTTTGCCACTTCTTTTTTGTTTTCCTTGGCAGTTTATTCTTCAGCATGGTAATGATTGGCCTGCGTGAAACATGATCCCTTTGTGGTTTGGGAGCAGAAAGGGCGTTCCAGGCGGGAACCAAAGCATCCAAGCTTTGGGCAGTTCAGATCAAACTCATTTTTGGAAGTAGGAACTGGTTTTTTCTGCATCCCTTGATGTTTAAAATGAGAAGTAAAAGTAACAAAATGGGTCCTTCTTCGTGGTGCACTGTGTGGCAAGTGTCTGCAAAGGCATGGACTGTGCTAGTCTGATCGTATTTACGAGTGTGTCTATAATTATTATTTTTTTAACACATAATCAGCTCTTATGAAACTTCTTTTACCTCCAAAGGTCCTTTTCACTCTCCTCCACTGCATATTTCTAAAAGAAGCACTGCAGCTTTTGAACTGGGATTTTAAATAATTTGTGAATGAGACAGTAATCATCTCCTCTTGGTATTTCCTGGGTAAAATGAAAATGCAGAGACATCCCACTCATTTCCACCAGCATCATGTCAGGGTGTACTCATCTGCTGTTCCCTGCCCTCCATATTGGCATCCTTTCCCAGAATCCTGGGTGCTGGCAACCTCTTATCCTGGCCTGGGGACCCTTGTTGTAAGGGCTGGTTGCAGGAAAGGTGGGACAAGCTGGATTCAGAGCAGTGCCTCAAAGCTCCTGCACTGAAATATGTAGTACTTGTGTGTGTGTGTGTGTGTGTGTACGTATATATACATGTGTATACACATAGAGTCTGACAGATTAAAGACAAATGGGGAAATGTGACACAAAGGAATCACATGTTATTAGATCAGATCTATCTGCCAAGTTTCTGGCCTCTTGAGGACAAGAATATACCTGGAAATCTAGGTAGCAAAAGTTCTGCAAAGAGACAGAGAGCAGTGCTCCAGCAGTCCTTCAGACCCATCTTTCCTGCAAGTCTGGTTAGAGTTTGCAGGAATGAATGCTACAAAAAGCAGCGACTGCTCCTCTCTGTCTCTGTCCTGCAGTACTTGCTGTGGGCAGAAGGATCTCATCTTGGGGAGGGGGACGGTGTTTGTGCTTGTGGATTGCAGTTGTCGGGGAGTGTTTCTAACCCAGCTATGGAAACCCAATGCTGTGTGACAAGGGGGAAGGATTGCATTGTGTGCCCAACTTCTAGCGTGAACAAAGGTCCTTTGTGGCCGTGCCAAATTCTCCCAACAGCAAAACTGTCACTGTGCACAGAAGGCAGTGGCTCTGCCCTGTGATAAATCACAGCAGCAGCAATGGTGCTGCAGGGAGGAAGAGGAAGCTCGTTTGGTCCCATGATCCCCAGGGGCAAAACACATCTGTCTAGGCGCTGAATAGGCGCCTGTAGGGACGCTTCATAAACCCCACACACCCACCTGAACTCCCAGCATGCTGCACAGCAAGGCAGGCTCTCTCCCCATAAGCAAGCACGGTTTTGAAAGGCTTTCTAACTCGTTTTTCTGTCTTATTTAAAATTTTTATGTATAATCTGTGATTTTCCTGAGGAAGATAAGTATTTGGTTGGGAGCATATTTGTTGGACAACAGAAGAAATTAGAAAAGTGTTACTTCATGAATAAGTTCAGCTCCAAACAACTATTAATTTTGAGCTTCAGATGGTGTAGACATCTGGAACATCAGTGATGGCGCAGCTGGCTTCCAGTTTCTGATGATGCACAATAGTTGGTGGCTTTTGGTCTTGTATTAGATGCCTCAAATGTCCAGTAAGCTTGGGGAAGTGTTTTGTGACCTGCAGTGAAAGGAAAGCATGCAGATGTTTCAAACAATCTTGCTGGACTTGCTATTCATTGTTTCTTTGCCTCTTCTGCTGAACATGTGGTAGGTCCTCTGTCACACAGTTTGTAGGATTATACTAAAGCAAAGTGTTCTGTGTGGGTATGAGGTCTAGGTGCTTCCTAAGAGAAGGAGAGATAATGAAATACGGTTTGAAAACAAAGTGCTAGGATAAAATTTGAAGCCAATAAGGGGAAAGTTACGTGCAGAGGTGATCTAAGTGGGAATTGCAGGAGGTGAAAGTACAGCAGGTGTAATAAAACAACTCCAACAGGCGCAGCATGTGATTAAGATGATGGAAAACAGAGAAGCTAAGCATCTTTTAGAGGATCACTTTTTCAGTATTTGACCTCAGAGCTGACTGAGGAACTTATGAAGGGATAATGTGATGCATGCTAGGAATGCTCAATTTGTATTACAAACAGAAAAAAAAAAACCAAACATGCCCTTGACTGAAAGAGGTATGGGTCAACTCTTCCAGGGCCTCCAGAGCTAGAGAGAGAGAGAGGAGAACAAATACACTGATGCTGCCCACAGACTTTAGATGAGATGGGCATGTCATGAGAAAGTCTTCGTCATATGGGAACCCTCTTTAAAATACTAGATTTTTCCAGAATTTAGGCAAAAAAAATAAGAGGCGGGGGGGGGGAGGGGGGGTGGAATTTCTTGAACTGTAGCGTTCAAGCAAAGGAATCAGTGTGATGTTGCTAGCACTGTGTTTTGCTGCAGCTGCAGAGGAAGGTAATTTCTCACTTGTTTAAGGACAGAGGGAGGTTTGGCATCGTCAGAAGCAGACGGGCCTCGCTACCTTGTGTGTGCATCTGGCCCAATGAGTGATTTCTGAGGGAAGACAGATAGTTCAGACCTTTGATCTGCAAATTTTTGCTTCCTCCCATAAGCCTGCTGGCAAGAGTTGTAGTGGTTTAGTGGTTTAGTGATTTTGGTGCTTGTTTGCTGGGACCTAGTCTAAGAGTACCAGCTCCTTTTGCAGGGGCTCTGCAAGCTGGCAGATGGTGCACATGTGTTTCCCAACCTGGATCTCCATCAACTTGCAAGCTGGAAGGATAGCCTGAACTTACTGGAGGATGGAGCAGTAGCCTGTAGCGTGGAAAATCTGGACGTGGTTTCCAGCCCTGCTGAAGACCTTGGGTAAGGCATGATTTTTGCCCTGTCACTGCTCCATCCCTTTTGGTGGCAGCAAGCTGTAAATTGACTTGGCCATTTAATGAAGTCTCAGCCACACTGTCTTTGTGCCTTGATTTCCCATTTGAGAAATAGAGATAATAGCAGTGCCTTAATTCACAGCGTAAGTGTCTTAACATCTGTAAAGCCTCCAAATACTGGACCAGGGGTGTCCTCTGATCACCACAGGTCATTAGCTATCTAAGGCAGCCTCCTACATGAGGGCAATGGACCCAGAAAAGATACCTATTGTACATAGTCAGTGGAAGTCATGTCATTGGAGGCTTTTCTTCTCTAAGAACAAATGTGGAACTATGTTTTTTGTGGTCTGATACAAGGCCACTGTTTGAAACAGTCTTGCCTTTAAGCAACTAGAGCACCACAATATTTGGTCTAAAATGTGACAAGATGAGAGCAAATATTATTTACAAGAGGATACTTGCAAAGCCCCACAGCAGAACCAGATCTGCTTGTCACCAGAGCCAGAGGTAGATGAGAAGCTCAGGCCAATGCAAGCACTGCAGAGGCAGGTACTCTTCCAAGCACCTTATGCCTCTTAACCAGCAGCAGCCACCATTCCTATGTGCTAGTACAGCAGAGATGTGGCCAGCTGACCTTATACACCTGCTTTTTGTCTGTGTCTCAGCTTGGAGAGTGAGCACCGGCTATGGTTGGGAAGAAATTGTGTCAGGTTTGAGGAAGGAGATGTATTTTCCCAGCAATACAGGGGCCCATCTGTATCACAGGAGTCTCCTAAATAGAGATCCAGGTTGGGAAATATATGTGCATCATCTGCCAGCAGTTTAAGGTCATTCACCTGAATTTGGATAGCAAATGGGAGACCCGACCTGGCTATGGGCACAGGCAGCATGGGTCTCTTCAGTGTGCTCCCTCGATTCAGCAGTGGTATGTGCACAGGGGTCTATTTGCACCCCCAGACAGAAACATGGCATTTTAACATGGGATGCCTGAGGTTTGCCTCCTCGGGTTCATCAGGGTATTGAACCGTGTGAGTTAGGCCAACAGCTGACTGTTCATGTACTTAAAATTGGAGCTGTCCTGAAGCGCCTTGGACATCAGATTTGTTTGGTATCCTCTAGCTGAGTTTGGAGGACACTGGATGTTCAGGTCCTGTGAAAATCTGTCTGATGGTTTCCAGGAAGAATTAGTTTTGAAGGAGGTATGTTGAAATTCCTGCTTCTGGAAATGTGGAGGTGAATGTTTCCATTGCATTGCTGTGCAACTGTTCAGTGGGGTGGGCTCTGAGATGCTGCTTCATACCCCGAACCCAGCTTTTTGGGGCTTCCTTCAATACCATCTGACACCATAGCTCAAGACTTCCAATTCAAGAAGTGCATATTTTCAGTTGTTACAATTGTAAACCAAACCTAATGTTGTAAAAGGGGGGATAATTGTGTACTGAAGCTGTTCCCTGTGGTGCAAAGGTTCAGGCTGCATAAGCAGTGTCAATCAGGATGACTTGAAGCGATAGCCATTGAGTTCACTGGAGCGTAGACGAGTGCTGAGGGAAACAGGGGCATGAGAGAAGAATAGCAGTGTTCAGGGGGCACAGTTAAAACCATCCAGTGCAATGGAGACGTTACGCTAGCCTGCTTGTTGTATTTTATCCTCGTATCTGTACTTCTCATCAGGGAATGTGAAGATACACAGAGAAGCCCTTGGGAGGGGAAGGAGGTACAGTGACTCATCAGCTTTATAAATCACAGACCATCTGCGTTTTTCTAACACATCATGAATGAGTCAAAGGGGGAGGTGTGCAGCTATAGACACACACAGGTTAGTAATGTTTTGTGTTAATTATTGAGCTCCTTCCTTTCTTTTAAGAGCTCCATAGACTATTTCAGTGCTGCTGTTGTGTTGAATGAGGCTGATGTGAAGGCTGCTCCCCATATTGGGCAAATAGAGTTGGCCAGGCATCCCATAAGTCTGCATGTATTGCCTGTCTTGTTCAGATGTGACATAGATTTCTTTGCCTTTCTTTTTCCCTCAAATCTAAACCCTTCTAAGAAGTGGTCACCAAATCATCTCCTGGCTTCAGACCTCGGTCTTTCTGCTCCATCAGGTCCTGGCACATTTCTCTCTGATTCCTGCTGTGATGTGTGCCACATGCTGCCTGAGCTGAGAGATGTGGGGCTTTAGGGGCAACTTCTTCAAGAGTGAAAGCCTTTGAGAAATGTAGAGCTTATTTCTACCCTGCAGCTATGCAAGAGGGACACCCAGAATGTGGATGTGATTTTTGTTTTGTTTTGCCTTTTACAGTTCACCTGCAAAAGAGTTTGTGAGTGCCTTGATAATTTTACTTGAAAAAAATTGACACTCAGCTGGCTAAAGGCAGGGTGCTGTGGTTCCCAGAAAAATTTGCTGAGGGATGCAATCGAGCAGTGTGAGAAGTATTAAAACAGGAAAACTTCAGTACTGTTGGTTAGGTTTTGTAAGCACATGTAGTAAAGAAATCAAATGTCTTGACTCTGTCATAGCCCGTCTTCTTTCTGCTTTGGAGGCATTTAACTGACAGTGTTCTCATAATAACAATAAAACTGAAGAGAGAGAGTATGTCATAATATAAAATACATAGTAATATAGGAAATGTGTACAGCTGTGCCCTGTCTAGGTGGCAGTGTCATGGAATGATGGATGACACGAAGGAGAAAGGGGACCAGATGTCACTGTTAAGATGTTTGATCTTAACAAACGGGAAACAATTACTAAAAGTTGTTTAAGCAAAAAATACTTAAACACCCCCCACTTTCCCAACAAAAAAAAATTCACTGCATACCTGATTCACAAAAGCATACCTGAAAAGAAGTGAAGCCAAACATTCGGACGGAATAAACTTTTTTTTTTCCTGCATAAAATCAAAGATGGATACACCCCGCTTTTACCCATGTAGCTGAAGACAGTGTCTACAGATAATTTTTGTTTTGTGTCTGTGAGTCTCTTGTCCTCCCACCACATGGTGCTGGATGAAAACTCAATATGAAGAATTACTCAAATCCAGTTACTTTAATCCAGTCCAATGATGAGAATTCAGTGAGCTGCACAGACAAGTAATTAGACTAATTAGAATGAATGTTTTTATAGTGTTTCTATTTCTCTCTTAAGAAATCTGTTGGTCTTTATTTCTCTCTTATGAACATGCGAGTACCCACCCTAGTTGTAAACACACTACTGATTAAAGGAGATAATTTTGACAGGCTACGTGACTAATCTTTGGAGCTCACTGCCCTTCGAAGCTAGTGGTGGAGGTTGCTGGACAGAGGTTCAGCCCTCCTGTGGGTGTTGAGAATATCTGCTGATGGACCTGGCTGTGTCTTGCATGGGTAGTTCATGCATCTTCTTGCTTGGAAGAGATCAGTTCATGATTTTTCCTTCTTAAAGGAGAGAGTGAGGCCCCAGTAGTGCACCCACTAGCACCTTTTGGGTTTTGAGTGTGCACAGTCATAGGTGCTACTGGGAATTCTGGTTCCTTTCTGTCCCTGAGCATCTACAACTCCAGTGGAGGGCACCAGCTAAGTCATGTCAAGGGGGACATCAAAGCAGGTGCCTCTGGCAGAAGCCCACGTTACAATGGAAAAAGCTTTTCCCAGAGTATACCACCTTCAGAAAACAGTGGGAGCTGCAGCCCTTGTGTGCTTATCATGGTCACCCATGTGCCCGATGTCATGTACAAGCTGTGGGTTGCCAGTCTTTTTTCTGGAGGAGAAAGCACTGGCTGGAAAGTGGATTTTGTCCCCACCTTGGCACTCTGGTGCTCTCCCTCCTGCCTGTTGCTTGCCCCACCTGCTTCAGTGTGTGCCCTCCTGGTGAGGGACCATCTCCTGCTGGATATAGAACATTATCAATCAGCAGCAATTAGGGCTGCTGTCTTGGGTGGAACAAGTGACCACTGGTACAATATAAATATTGGTTCAGGGCATAAGCCAGTCTATAAAGCGCTGGTTTTAATCCTGACTAGATTATTCTATCATTTTTCCAGAGAGAAAAAAAGCTGAACTGAGGCATAAGCCAGTTTTTAGCAACTAAACTTAAGCCTGCATTTCAAAGGTGGAAAAAAAAAAAATACAAGCCAGCAATTGCAGATGAGTACTTCTATTAGAAAAATTCACAGCACGGAATGTTCAGCTGCCCCTTTTCTGGGAAGGGGTTGGCCACTTGCATTCGTACAACGTGCAGCACAGAAAACCCACCGTTTCTCCCAGTCTTTGGTTTTGCAGCAGCATGAATCAGAACATTTTAGTTCAAAAGGATAATCTGTGAATGGTGTCCTCTGAAATATGCCTATTGCGCAGTACTATCTGACACAACCTATTCTGGTAAAGCCTACAGAGGAGGTTTTTTTTCCAGAATACCTGTATTTTCCAGAATAAATTTCTTTATCTCTACACAGTGGTGACATCGCAGCTGAGCCGTTACCGTAAAGGGGCCGTATTCATGTGGTTTGGCTTAGGCACGCAGTTCTCCAGGGTTTTCCACCACTGTTGATGCCTTTTGAAATTCCATTTCATCCTACCCTGAGCCTATCTTCACCAAAATCCCGTATTTTTGTCTTATCTACATATTTTTAGAGTCTCTCGGTGACTGTGCTGTAGGGGTGTGAGGCAGAAGCAGGATGTGCTCTGGATTTGCTCCTGCCCCTGTTCACAGGCATGTTGACACCCAGTTTCACAGGACACATTGCTGGAGGAGTCAGGACTCCTGGAGGCAATTTGATTTGCTGATCACCTTTGAAAGGTGGGAGCCTCTGGTCCTTAAAAGAAAGAAAAAAAATAATTGTTGGATCTCTGCAGACAAAAATTCATTGTCACGGCACCCTGCTAGAAATGTCTATGTGGGGTTTTTTTCTAATTAGAAATATCTACACCGACATATGCAAATTGAAAACATGTAGTACTTTCAAATTTATTTTTTCACACATATCTGTAAAAATTAGTGCTGTAATGATCTGTATACCTCCCTATTAATTGTGTTTTATTCAGCTTACAAAGAACTGCAGAAGTGTCAGAGCTCTAGGCTGCTCTGCCTTAAATGCTGTTTTAAAAGCTCTGCGCTGGTTCACAAAACCTGTCTTCCTTTCTGTGGTTTTCTTTTGTAAATCATTACTGTCCCAATCCATCATGCAGGAATTATTTGCCTTGCTTTGCTTCTGCTTATTCTCCTGCATATAATCAAGCAATGGGTTTAAGTGTTTTATCACAGCAGAGAGCAACAGCATTTTTTTGCTGTGCTGGCTGATGTGCTTTTAGATGTTACTGTAGTAGCTGTATGCTAAAAACAGTTGTAAGGAAGGAAAAACATCACCCAAAGGCATGTTCCTTTTTTGCACCATGAAATGTGTATCTCGCCTCTCGTCCTTGGATTTGTAGGAGAATAATATTACCACAACATTAATGAATGCAAATTCAGCGCTTCTGATATGGAGCAGGATGATAGCTCTGCTCCATGCTAGGTGTGTTTGTGTTGCTGCAGCCTCTGTTGGTGAAGGGTAGATGGTTGTGGGGGGATTTTGATGCTGTCGAGTAATATCAATTAATTTCTGCTCTAAACTCTATGGGCCTGACTTATGAGCAACCAAGCTGGTTGGAGTCAAGTGTTAACAGCAAAGATGCTTGGAGGGACATGTGCTTTAAAGTCCTGGGTTAGCCTGGGACCCCCAAACTTAGAAGGTTATGAGAGGGAGAGGATCGTTGTCGAAGCTAGCCAGAAGTGAACAGACCCACTGAGGTCCATCGCAGTGTGGTTGGTCGCATGTCTGGGAGGGGCTGGCGAATTCTTCATCTCAGGACATAAGTGTTTCAGGTGGTGTCTCTGCTTTAAGAGCATCCTGCAGTGATTGCAGGTGGTGGGCAGCAGGGCCTGGCTGGAATCCAAGGGCAGAGACCTTTTTAAAAGGTATATCTATGAAAAGTTAAGATCCATTTGCGCTGGGTGGGGGCTTCAATCTCTTCCAGCAAGATGCAGCACAAAGTGGCGATATTTCTTGTGTGCTTTTCCCATTCTGCCAAAGTTAAGGTTTTCCTTGGTTTTTAATTTTACATCCCTTCAAATTTGGTTGTATTTGGACAGCCTTTTTCAGACTTACTTATGTCTTGGGGTATGAGAGGAGACAGACAGCATCTCACCCTGTCTCTCCACTGCCCTACCACTTCCCCAGCCATGGATCACAGGGTTTTGACCAATGCTTTGTGTGACCAGGCTGTGTCCCAGCTGCCATGGAAAATTCTCAGTCTGCCACCACATCAGAGCAGCCTGTGTGGGAACAGCACTGCAAAAAAGAGTTCAGTCTCTACCCAAATACTTGCTTTTTTGGGGACAGGGAGTATAAAGCTAGCTATGTGCACAAGGGAAAGATGGGAGAGAGTGAAAAGATTTCAATGTTCAGTAAGAAAGGAGGGGGTTTGTTTTGGTTTTTTTGTTCTTCCCTATCTTTGTGGAGCTGCACAGTTATCTTTTGCTGCTGGAAGGTGGCATTGCTACACAGGCAAACACTTTCCAGTGCCAGCCAGGCCTAAAAGCATGGTATATTTTCCCTGGGCCATTCTCTGTAGTTTCCCATCTGAGGCTAGGCGACCAGGTAGGAAATCTGGCATTTCCTCAGCCACACAGAGTCATCAAATGAGGTCCCACTTTGTTCTCATGTCAGCTGCTCCAGAGCCATTTTAACAGAGGTTTGAAAGATCAGAGGACTGTGACTGAGTTATTTCTTTAATTAAACAAGTTTCAGAAATTAAACAAAACCAGACCAGGGCTTCAGTCATAACTACTGTGACACACTTCTGGGGAGACAGGTTTAAAAGAACACGTTACTTCTGACCTGTATGTTCCCATACAGATGGCTTTGCTGAAGCAAAGCGAATCGAAAGCTCTTGTTCCTGCACACAGGCTCTCTGTGGTTTGGTTTGGACCTTGTTCACAGCAGCAGCTGTCTGCTCAGAGCCAAGCACTCTTGCTTCTCACCTGGTTGCCTTATGCTGCTTTGTGCATTTCCTCATCTGAAAAGCAAAATTTTGAAAATCAGGTGGTTTTACGTTTTTTTTTCTTTTTTCTTTTCAATGCCCCACAACATGGCAAGACAAGCAGGAGAATGTGGCAGATGAGCTGGAGGGGCGAGGGCTGCCTTCCTGCCCCATGTCCAGGGGGACTGGCTGCTCGTGGGCCAGTCACCAGCAGCACCCTTACACCCCTCGTCTGTGGGTACCCCACAGTGGCAGCAGCCTAAAATGGCCATCAGTTGTCAGAGGTCCTGTCTGTAACAAAACATAAAGAGTGAACCAGGCCAGCTTTAGGCGTAGAGGTTGACCTGTCCATGGTGCAGCCCCGTTCATCAAGCATCAAATGCAAATTTTGCCCCACAAAGGGATGTGTGATGTGGACGCAGCTCAGCTGATGAAGTATAGCTCAAGTTCCCATCAGGATGCACTGGTTACTAAGCCTTGGCTGTTGGTGAGAGGTATCGTCTCTTCCACCCTCCTCCACTTTTTTGATAGTCATTTGTAGCTGGAGGAACAGCTGTGAAATCCAGAGGCTTGTGAGGTGAGGTGAGTGTTTTCCCCTGCCTGCTGTGCTCCAGTGGAGCAATAGCCTGGGAGAGCTGCCTCGCTCCATGATTGGAGGAGCTGAAGTGGTATCTTTAGCAGCTTTGTCAGGAGCAACACAATGTATTTAAAGCTGTCTGCTGGGGCATTGATGTTCCAGCAAGAGGCTTGTGTTTGAAAGCTGTGAGATGCTCCTTGTACTGTGTCTGATGTCCTCAGATGAGACATGGCAGCCTCTGCAAACATACATGGTGCAGCTCCTGGAGGTGTGCTGGAAGGGGCATTCACCCTCTTTAGCAACAGTGTATTGATTTATCCCAAAAGACATCCTTACCAAAGTCCTCGAGGGGCCATGGCTTGGAGGTCCCAATAAACTTTCCTCCCGCATGCAGATGTTGGGCCTCATTTTCTCCCCCTCTCTCAGGATGCAGGTTGACAGGACAGACAGTCTCTGGCTGGTTCTGAGCCCCCTAAACTGCACATCTTGAATTGAAATTCATTTGGCTTTTGTTACTGACCTACGAAAAAAAACCATTAGACTTGGGCTTGATTTCTATGGTGAATAGTGATTCTCACGTGGCAGAAAACCCATTCAAAGTGTAGAGTTAGCAAACCAGCAGTTAGACATGCAGAAAACCACTCTATGGAATAGGATATGGAAGAGAAGCAACAGTCTGTACTATTTCCTAGTAAAACTGTAGCAGACAGAATTTTTCATCCATCCACCCATTTATGTATGTTTTGACGCTTCACCCTTCCTCCTTATCACAGCATCCTTCCTTGGGGCTGCTCCTCATATCCTCATTATATGTGGGAACTCAGTGCAGCAAAGAGCTCTCTGAGTTTCCAGAGACAGAGGAATTCAAACATTTAATCTGACTTCGAATCAATCAGAGATTTCTTAAAAGTTGTAACTAAATGTTTCTGGTTCTCCACTCTTTCTCTTCCATCCCATTCCTTTATCTTTTTGTTCTTAGCTCTTTCCACCTTTGTGTGGGGGGATATTCAGTGAAATATAAATAAGCCTTGCTCTGTCTTCGATGTCTTTTGAATTTTATTCCTTTTGCTGATGATGTCACACACATTTTGCAGAAGGTCATACAACAGAGAGGGAGCAGACTGTTAGGTGCAGCTGTGTGGCCTAAGAAGGAGAGTGAGCTACAGAGGAGCATCCTGGGAGCCATGGCTCCATCCTCATCTCCACCACCCTGTCCCAGGGCTCTGCCTTGCACCTCCCTTCCCTAATCTATGCAAATCAATGTCGTGAGCTTGGTGGCATGTGCAGGGCAGCATGATGAGTGTAACCTGGTCACCTTCATCCTGTTTCCAGCAGCAACGAGGCTTATGGACCCCGTTCTGCCCCTTTCTCTCTCCTTTTGGCCTGTTTCAGCCAAATTGGTACAATGGAAGAAGCTTAAAGGATAATTAATTTTCTGCAAGCATCATTAAAAATGGGTGGCCAGGAAGATGGGCAGACAATTGCATGGTTGTCTCTAGCCTCTGATCCTGTCTGCAGCGGGACACAGCAAGCCACAGATCACAGCCAAAATACTCTGCAGGAGAATGATTGTGAAGGAAAGTAGAAGGGAATTTTGAAGGAATATGTGGAAATAATAGAGAATATTCAGTGTAATCCAGTTTAAAGGTCAGTCACCACAAATCTGTAGAAAACCAGGCATTATTTCTTCCAGTGTTCATCTGTTTGTTTGTTATTAAAAGGGAGAAGGAAAAAAGGAAACAGGAGAGAAGACGTTGACTCAGAGTTGCTAATGCTTTGTGGAATGACAGTGATAATGGTGGTGGTCCCAGGTTAGAGGAAAATGGCACTGTGTCATCCTGGGCAAGGCAGAGCCATAAGCCCACAGGTAGCCCCATACGTGTTTCATGGAGCTGAGCAAAAGATGAGATGCTCCATTTCCCAGGGAAAAGTACCTGGAGCTTAAATGTTTGGAAGTCAAACAGGTGCAGTGCTTCACCGAATCAGAGCGAGTGTGTGGGAGCATCTGTGTTCCGTCGGGGCTGGGAGGTGTGGAGGTGGCAGTGGCTGGGAATGCAGAGCACCATGTGGTTATGCTGGAACATTTGCAATGCAATACATCTTCTCCATGGTGTGTGTTTAGCATTTCACAGCTTGCATCTTGCAAGAGCCTTATCTGCAAAGGTGCTTCATGGAGAGTTCGGGTATGGAGTACTTCCTGTATGGGGAATTGCTTCATGCTGGGTTTCGAGTACATAGAGCTGGAAGCTGCCATCCCTGCTCTTATTCCCAGCTGGAGCTGGCAGTATATCATTTTGAGTTTCCATATATACAGGAGTGGTATGATCTGTGACTGTCAGGGTAGCAGAAATATGCTCCAGAGACCTGCAGGGTATTCATCAGTTGCAAACAGAACCAAGAAGTTTGTGGCTGTGTTTACAGCAACTGTTTGTGGCTCTCGTGCCAATGCACAACCAAGAGGAGCAGATTTGGGGATGGCACTGAGGTCTTTATAAACTATCCACCAGTGGTGGATGTGTCCAGGTGTAACTGCAGTGGGATTTTATCTCATTTGAGCTTCATTTTCTTCTGGATTCTGGCTGCAGCTCATCATTGACAGGCTTCACAATGAGAAAATCTGCATTTGGTTAGACATGAGATCATCGAATCACAGAACAGTTTGGGTTGGAAGGGACCTTTAAAGATCATCTAGGCCACCCCCTATGCCATGGGCCAGCACATCTTTCATTAGATCTCTAGTTTGGATTTCTACAAAAATCAGTGCAGGTCTTACCTACTCTGCAGATCTCCACTTTCTATCCTCCTCCAGTTTGTAAACCTCAGTGCCTCCCCCATCCCATCCCAAGGAGTCCTTGATTCCCTGACTGTAAAAGATGAGTTTTCCACCAGGACTGAAAGTATTATGAATCCAGAGCAAACTAGAATCAAGGATGGATTAGAAAAAGCATTTTGTCAAATAGGAGAGTGACTTTTTTTTTTTAAAAGTAATGAAACTTTTGACAACTAAATTTCCTTCCTTCCCTCCACCCAATCTTGGTGAGCATGGGTAGATCCTGAAACTGATGGTGTAGTTTTTCTTTGTGGTTATTCTGACTGATATTGACCTCAGATCCTTTTAAAAAAATGTTTTACTTAATTCTTGCATTTGGGAACTTACAAAACTGCTTTGACATATGAATCATGCTTAAAAATGGATTTTTAAAATTCTGTAGGGAGTAAAGTGCACAAATCAGGCCTTGATGAGAATATCAGCAGGGTCACAGGAAGGGATGCTGCTAAAAGGTATCTAAGGGCTTCTGTGACCTTTGCTAGCTAGCTCTGTCAATATTGAGTGAAAAGTGGTGTTTTAAGAAAATGTTTGTTCCAGAAAAGACTTGATAGGCCTCCACAGATCTACTGCAGTTTCTTTAAACCCACCTCTCATAAAGACAGACCTTTGAAAGTGTTGATTTGCATTAACTCTTCTTTCTGCCTTTACTTTTACAACCAAGGCAGGCCTTATAGCTTTATTTAGAAATCCCCCCTCATTACTAACCACAGTCATTTAGTAGACATATTTGCAAGGTAAGTGGCAGTGGGAAGTAATTAAGTTTAATATAAATCGCACTCAATTTCAAATCTACAGGCTTCAAAATAACAATTATTAGAAACTGCAGCTTCTATAAAAAGATGCAGTATTTATAGCAGTATCTTCTTTCTTTTCCAACTAAACACACTGAGTCTAGTGGAGATTAAAATCCCCTGTCTGTTCATCTTACTGGTTTTATTTTCTTCCTATCGCCAATTCATTGAGAATTACCCACTGCTTCTATTCTTTGTGGGGAGATTTTTGACTCTTAAGCTGATGATGGGTAGGAGGAAGAGTTCAGCATTGTCCAAAGGGGTCTTGTAAATGCACGTATTTTGAGCTATGGCTTTCTGCTAAATATGTGTTTTATAGATCAGTGACTAATGATGTGTGCTTTGTTTCACAGGTGTCATGCAGCTGACAGGTCTTCTGGTGGAGTTGATGGTCATAGCTGGGGCAGAAGGTCTTCATTAAAACAGAGTAAAGTAATCAAGGAAGATTGTAGCTGTTTGCAAGATCTACTGAGTTGATTGCTCAAAAAAATTCATCATTTGGGACGGCAGCCTGCTGCCAGTGGCTGCCATGGCTAGCAAAAGAAAGTCAACAACTCCCTGTATGGTGCGAACTTCTGAAGTCATGGAGCAGGAAGGCGCTGAGGGCGTAGAGGCTTCTAAAGAGAAGGGGACTGGCACACCACAGCAGGACTCTAAAAAAAATTGGCCTTCAGAAAGCTCAGTCAAAGACTGTGAAGTGGTTGAGGCAAAGCCCCCAGCTGAAAATCAGTCTAAGAAACCCCAGGGTGGTTATGAGTGTAAGTACTGCCCTTACTCAACACAAAACTTAAATGAATTTACAGAGCATGTTGACACTCAGCATCCAAATGTCATTCTCAACCCCCTGTACGTCTGCGCTGAATGCAACTTCACAACCAAAAAATACGATTCTTTATCTGACCACAACACAAAATACCACCCAGGAGAGACTAACTTTAAACTGAAATTAATTAAACGCAATAATCAGACTGTTTTAGAGCAGTCCATTGAGACTACTGCTAATGATGTCACTGTCACAAGCAGTGGGCTAGAAAATGCAGAGTGTGATGATTCACTTCATGGGGGAATTAGTGCAAGTAAAACACCAATGATGAAACTGGCAAAGCCTAAAGGGGAAACCAAGAAGGGTCCCAAAAAGCCAGAAGAGGGAGTTCCAGAAAACCACGTGGATGGCACTCTCCCCCGCATCATAACTGAAGCCACTGAGGCTATTGCTTGTATTAATGGAGACCTTCTCCATGATGTGTTGGCCCATGTTATGCCCTCTGTACAGCTGCCACCAAATATTAACCTTGTCCCCAAGGTCCCGGTACCTCTGAACAGTACCAAATACAACTCTGCACTGGACACTAATGCAACCATGATCAACTCCTTTAATAAATTTCCTTACCCAACACAAGCAGAGTTGTCGTGGTTGACGGCAGCATCAAAACATCCAGAAGAACAAATCCGAATCTGGTTTGCTACGCAACGCTTGAAGCATGGCATAAGTTGGTCTCCTGAAGAAGTGGAGGAGGCAAGAAAGAAGATGTTCAATGGTACTATCCAGGCTGTTCCCCAAACCATCACCGTCCTGCCAGCACCTTTGACAACTGCAAAAATGCCCCAGCCCATCATCCAGACGGCTTTGCCTTGTCAGATACTGGGCCAGACCGGTCTAGTGTTGACTCCGGTGTCCAATGGCTCAGCTGTTTCCTGTTCACCTATTACACTTGCTGTTGCTCCAAACCAGGGGCAAAAGAGGACAATACAGACCTTATCAAGTGCCCCAGAGGCCAAGCGTCCTCACGTAGTTCAGGTGCCTGAGATTCCTGCCAAGTTGACTACTGTACCACTGACACCAGCCAGTGAGCGAAAAAAGACAAAGGAGCAGATAGCAGAGCTGAAGGCCAGTTTCATGGCAAGCCAGTTTCCTGATGATGCAGAAGTCTACCGACTGATAGAAGCAACGGGTCTCTCCAGGAGCGAGATCAAGAAGTGGTTCAGTGACCACAGGTATAGAAGTCAAAGGGGCATTGTGCACATCCCTGGAGATGCTTTAGGAAAAGATCAAACAGCACCTTCAGCTGGCCGTCACAGCCGATCATTTCACCCGTACACGGATTTTACTCCCCAGAGATTCAAAGAGAAAACCCAAGAGCAGCTTAGGGCCCTTGAGGAGAGTTTCCTAAGATGCTCTTTTCCTACCCAAGGAGAATTGGACAGACTTCGAGTGGAGACTAAGCTGAGTAGGAGGGAGATAGATTCGTGGTTCTCTGAGCGAAGAAAGATAAGGGACAGCATGGAGCAAGCTGTCTTGGACTCAATGGGATCATACAGAAAACTTAAAGAACAAGCAACTCCCAATGGTGCAATAAACCAGGCAGAACTGCTGAGTAGCTCTCAGCTCCCCGGTGCTTTATCTGGATCCTCCACCACATTTAAGAAAACCCAAGAGCAGATTCATCTACTGAAAAGCACATTTGCAAGGACCCAGTGGCCATCACCCCAGGAGTATGACCAGTTAGCATCTCAGACTGGGCTCACAAGAACTGAAATAGTTCGCTGGTTCAAGGAAAACCGGTCTTCACTAAGAACGGGGTCGCTTAAATGGATTGACCAGTACCAGCAGCAGTATGTTGTTGATGGTCATAATGAGCAAAGCCAGAAAAAGGGATCAAAACACACTGAGAGTCCAAAGAATGGTAATGAGGCTTCTCGGCAGCATTACCAGGAGCGTAAAAAACTGAATGAAGAGAATGCGGGGAAACTCGTGGTGAGAGCAAAAAGAGACTGCGAACCACTGAAAGACTCTTTGTTGGGGAATCAAGCAGAGGGTACGGACAGGTTGGAGTGCAACAGCCACGATGGCCACGGCAGCGAGGAGAACGAGGAGCCTGCAGAGGTCAACTGGGTGGAGGTGACCGTGGGCGAGGATGATGCTGCATCAGACTGTACAGACAGCTGGAGCCAAACGGCACCCGAAGGCCAGGCAGAGCTGGCGGACTTTGACTCTGAAAGTATATCTGGAGACAATTCCCACGTATAGACAGGTAATGCTGATGGTGCCCTGTTTCTCTGAGCCTGCCTCTGTCTGACTGTGCTCCCAGCATCCTGTAGCCCCTCTTCAGTATAAATCCCTGGAGCCCATCCCTGCTGGATCCTTGTGCCTGCTGGATGCCTGAACAAAAGGGAGACCCATCCTGCTTGTAAATTAAAGCAACTGCATGGTAGGGGAGGGGTTAGTGCCGTTTGCCTTGTTTCTTGTCTCCTTGTGGGTTGAGTCCTGGATAAGGGAGATTTTTTTTATTTTATTCTTTTTTTTTTTTTTTGGCAGTAAGTTGTTAAACCTTAAACTTTCTGCTTTTAAACAACCTCTGTAACCTTTGCAGTGCTTGATGTAAAACATACCAGCTGAACTGGAAGAAATAGTAAGTAACACTAGTTGCTAATATCCCCCTTGCTAGCAGATCGTTGATCTCCCATGAATAGAGGCCCTGCCTGCTTTTGCACCTCAGGTCCTTTGCAGCATTCTGCCATGCTCAGAATAAAAAGGTCACTGGGGGAAGGGCCCAGGACAGAGATGCTTCTTTATGCAACAGCAAGCAAAAAACCAAAATGTTGTGGGGACTGAAGAGGCTCATGCAAATGTGCTCTCTTCCTCTTGCAGGTGAGAACTGTCTCCAACCTCGCTTTGTTCTGCTTGCCCATTCTAGAGGCTTAGGAAATGCCCCAGACTAAGCTGTGTGGGTGTTTTAGCAGCTCTTCTTCACAGGATTGTGAATTTAAAAGCAAGCTGCAGGGCCTTTCTTTAAGGGGGTTTTATATGAACTTTCGCAATGCAAAAGGACATGTTATTTGGAGACCTGAAGCCTGTTTCTGATCACAGTTGCACAGGTATAAATCTGAAGCAAGCACTGTCAGCATTTCTTGGCTTGCATGTTGAATGGAGTTCACTGGAACCTGTAACATTTTGTGCTCAGCATAACTGAGTCCATCTCCCAAACTAGAGTCTCCTTAAGCTGGAACTTACCCCACAGAAAGCTCAGCACCCTGCATTAACAACCACAGTGAGAGAGACCTAATTTATAAAGGGTTAGAAGTTTTCTAGTGTCTAATAAGTATAATATACATTTTCTTAGAAAAAAAAAAAAAAAGCCAGGACTGATCAAAGTCCCTCCACATTTGCACTTTTACTACTGGAGCTGGCAGGACTTGAACTGAACTGCTGTCCCTTGCAGAGGTGCAGTTTTTGTTAGCAAGTCCTGCTGGCCACCCTAGAGCCACCAGCTCTCTCCTTGAGCAATACTTGTCCAAAAGTCTCCTGGACATTTTCTCTGAGTTGAAAAGGGAAACCCTGCAGTGGTTTTATTTTGAACTACAAATTGTGTGGGCTGATTTTGAGAAATGTTATCACAGCATCTGTATCACAAAGCCTCTTAAAGCTCCAGACTGCGGTGCAAGGTGCTGGCCTGCCTTACGCTTGCAGAGTTGGTAATTGGGGATGTGAGCAGCGTGTTGTGTTACCTGTGTGCAAAGGCAGAGATTAAAGGAGGAAGGACATGGAGAACATCAGCTGGAGGCATGCTGGGGTGCCACTGTTGTGCAGCCACATAAGAAAGGAGAACCAGGGTCTGATCTGCCTTTTAAAATCAAATGCACAATGGGTAAATGCATTGTGGGACTTTCTGTTTCCCCAGAGTTGTTATTCCAGATTTAAGTGCTCATGCTGAGGAGAACGAGCAGACCAGGGGCTAGGAGAGGAAATGAGGAGGAGGACAGGAAAGGGGGAGGTTGCCTGAAACCACTGTTTCTTAACAAACCTCTTGTACCATGAAACCATGTTCTGCAACAACTCTCTCCAGGAGTGTAGGTTTGGTGCCTGCATTTTTGTGATTGCAAGCAGTGTGGGGTATGTTGGGGTGAACCTCCTGCCATTGTGCCCTGGCACAGATACTGACCATAAAGCTCCAGCACTCTGGAGGTGCTCAAGTGTTATCAGAGAGAGTTTTAATAAGAACTTTGATCTCGGTTAAACTTTTGCTGGGTTTTCCTTTTGATGAGGAGCTTTCCAGCAGCTGGTTGTAAAATACACCTAATGAGAAGAAATGCTGTGGAGCAGGGCTTCCACTGTGAAGACTATGCTGTTAGATCAGAGGACCATTTTGTCCTCTGCTCTTTGCTTGTTTCTCAGCATGCTGGCCTGGGGGATTGACAAAAGCACAAAGTTTTTTTTCTCTTTCATTTTCCTTTATTTTCCCTGCAAGTCTCAGCCCAGAAACACAAGTGCCTGCTCTCTGGTGCCTGCATGGAGGCATTGTCACAGGCGTTATGACACTAAAGCTGGAAACTTTATACCCCACACTGATGGGAGCCATGGAAAAATCCCAGCTACTGGCTCCTTTTTCCTCAGGATAAGCTTTCACTCTTCTCTTTTGGAAGCCTATTTTACATAATTTTTAACTAAAACTTTGGTGCTAAATTAGCAAGTTGTTATCCTACATGACATCCAGGGAATGGCTCAAAAGCCTTGACTGTGTAACACCCAATGGAGTGCTTGTTTCTGCCTGTTGTCATGTAAAAGTCTTGATTTTTCCTAACAACATACCTGGGTACCTTAGAGGGGTTCTGTGACTGTCCTGGCTACACCTGTGAATTGTAGAGCTGCCAAGGGACTTCTCCTCTTGACTCTCACAGGGTCATAGTCCTTATGTGAAACTTTCGTTGCTGAACCCTACATCAGGCAGAAACACGCTCCTTTGATATTCATGGTGTTGCTATTTTCTCAGCTTGATGTACCTAGTTTAGAGTGAATGTTTCTTAGTGATCGATCTCCATTCTCCTGTCCTGTGTTAGCTAAATTTGTGTGTGTCTTCCGTAAAACCTGAGCTCTTCCAGACCTTATTGGTCACTCTCTGCTCTGGTGTATATCTTTAGGAGTTTGTGAAACTATTAGGGAGTATTTGTGTTATAGCACAGACAAACCTTATGCCTTAGAAAATTGAGTGTTTCACAACTGATCTGTGTTCAGCAGATTCTACTGCTGCTGCAGCTCATGGGAGTTTCATGAGTGCCTGGCCTCAGCAAGAGCAGGATTCACACCAGGCTCTGAAATGCCACCCCTGGACTAAGAAATGGCTCTGTTACTAAGTCCCTGTCTGAAGCTTTTGGCTAATTTGGATTTATTCCACTGAGCAGGTCAGATTTCCTAACAGTGAGGCTGGGAGACCTGGCCCCATAGGTACCCCATAGGGTACCAGGGCCTTCAAGGTGTTGAGTGGCCGCTGTAGGATGCACTGAAAATGCGCCAGATGCTGTGTAAGGAAGCCTCACATCCCTCTTGTAACAAGGCCTAACTGATCTATCAAGAGAGTGTTTTATCTCCTTTTCCATCAATAGAAAAATTCCTGTCTTCCAACAGCACGGGTCAAAATTAGGTCTGTTGTCCCTATTTGCACAAGCCTGACAAACAGAAACTAGACCTAAATTAAATACAGCAAATTGCAGCTCAGACATGAGAGCAGGACCAGAGTATGCCAGAGTGGTTGGCAGCTACTGCTGGCTTTCTTCACAGCATTGTCTCCGCATGGGGTTTTCCCAAGATCTGTATTTCCTCAGCCCAGAGCTTTTGTTTTTTTCTCAGAAGCATATTTTTTTCCTCACTGCCACCTTCTCCACAATAAACTTTCTTCTTTAGAGTCTCATGATCTCCATTTTAAGCCTAAACCCTGCAAGGTGAAGGTACCAAAGTCCACGGCTCATGGTGGGAGTGAGGTAGGTAGACACCCCAGAAGATGCGTGCCCTGGCTCTTGATGGCTGTGACTACTGCTCTGTGCAGATGCGCCAAAGAAAAACCATGTCTGGGAGTTGAACGCTGGGTGGAGGGGGGAAAGAGTCCGAAGGACTATATGCATCGTACAGGGCATTAAAGGTGGTTTGGGTCCTCTTGATGTCTCCAACCCCTTTTGTGCTGCTGCAGGAGCTGGGATTGCTCAGTTGCTGGTGTCTGAAACTGGTAAAAGTGAACACTACTGGGATCTCCTTCCTTTCTGTCCAAGTTCTCATTTTTCTTGTGTTTTAGTGTTTCACCCATAAAGCTAGCCTTGATGCCTGTTACTGCTGTTGGGCTCAAAGGCTCCATCCTGAAGTCCATGTGGGTTTGACCAGTGGTTTTTGCAGAACTCTGATCAGCTTAAAGCTTTTCAAGGAGGGAGGTCAAAGTATGGAGGACTTGCCATTTCCCCTGCCACCAAGTGAGGTGTGTCGGAGACCCAAGCTGTAATGCAATGAAGCACGGCAGAGAAGGAGCAAAACCCGATGCAGCCAGTAAAATTTTCCAGTGAGTTAGGAGGAGCAGGGGGCTGTTTGAGGAAAGGTCGCAAGGATGGGGAGAACTTCAGCCTTTGGTGTTGGTTCAAGCCCGTGCCCTTTTACTGCTTTGCAGATGCCAGACAGAGCTTACTGCTTCTGTGGCAAATAACAGAGCTGGTGGCAACATTCATAAAAGGTGCAAAATATGGGCTTAGCTCAGGTTTCGGTAAGCACTGCTGCAGGATGGGTGAGGGGGGTGGTGCAGGAAAGCTGCCTCACGCTGCTGTGTGCAGCTCTGGTCTGTGTGGGTGCTTGCACTTGCATGTTTACACCTCAGTGGGGAAAAACATCCTGAACATAATCCCTGTCATAGAACCCTTGCTCTGTGCAAAATATGGGCTTAGCTCAGGTTTCGGTAAGCACTGCTGCAGGATGGGTGAGGGGGGTGGTGCAGGAAAGCTG
>JAVSBS010019015.1:93266-123791 GCA_033124195.1 Coracias cyanogaster | reverse complement strand
CGAATAAACAAAAACCACCAACATGCCCCCTAAATACACCATAAACAACACTAATCCCACAAACGACACACCCAAACATTTTTGTAACGTGGCCAACACATTAACAGTCCCTGAGCGTTCCCCGACAGTGTTGCATCACTCTGCAAACCTTTCTGTAGCGAAGCAAAACCCGGCATTTTTCACCTCCTTTTCCCTGGCTGGACACGGAGCCCAGTTGCTGCCTCTGAGCCCCAATGTATCTGCTGCATCCCGGCTTGCAAAGGGAGAAATAACAGAGGAGAGGGTGAAATGGGGTAAACTCATCCCAGATGTAGCCAGTCTTCATTTGCAATGTAAATATTGGCTCCGTGATACGTGTTTACAGCTGTGAGGAGGGGAGGGGAAGCAGATTGAAGGCAGTAAATGAAATGGGGAGATGCAAGTCCCGCAACAGCACGCTTCAGATGCCAGTCAGAGACGCTTTCCAGGGTGGAGAGAGCAAAGGAAAATAATGTGAGAAATGTGGGTTTTGTGCTGGTTTATTCTTCAGTCACCAAAGAAAGGTGTCAAGCTAGGTGCTGGCGATAGCCATACCCTTCCTGCCTGTATGAGGCAGTGGCTGGCAGATAAACGCTTTGGTCCCTGGAAGCCCCTTTCCATTGCACTGACCCAGGGTGGCCGGAGCATGGTCCTTGGTGGGCGCCCAGCAGCACATGCCCACGTCACCCACCCGCTGGCAGCTCCCTGGGACGTACGGCCACAAATCACTTTCTGACCTTACTGTAGTGTTGGTATTGAACCCTCTGGGCAACTCCCCCCTTCACATCAGTTTTGTCTGAAGTGTTTTCCAAATGAGAAATGCACATTCACTAATTTGTGAAATCACTAATAATCACTGTAGTTGTTTGGGGCGGGATCAGGGGGAGCAGCGAAGCCAGCAGAGGAATGAAGGGAAAGGCTGGGGAGGGCCCTGGTGCTGTCCCCGTGCTAGCTGGTGGCACAGAGCTCAGCCCAGGCCGAGCTTCTGCTTTCAACCCTTTCCAGCTGACGCTGCTGTAGGCACAGGGCTGCGAAAGCCTGAGCTTAAATCCTGTTGAGCTGCAGCCTGGGAACTAGAGCAGGATGTCTGCACGTCACGAGGAGCGGCACAGAGAAGAGTCCTTCAGCGCGCGGGCACGTGCAAAGTGACGTCTCGAGGATCCTTCTCCATCATCAGCTTTTGCGGTTTGACTTCAATTCGTCTCAGCTTGGTGCAACACAAAGTCTTCTCAGAGCCCTAAAAAAGCAGAAAGTCTGATAGATCGCCTTGGTACAACGTGTTATAGCGTAATAATAGTGGTGTCTACAGCAGCTGAGCAGCGCGGTATTGATCCGTGTGGCCTTGGAGAGGATGCTGAGCAGAAGCGTGGTCCTGGAACTGGCCTTTCTTAAAGAAAACCGATTTATACAGAAACTGCTCCCCTAGAGGAGGAAGGAGAGTCCCGCGGGCTAGCAGCCAGGATGTGGGATGTGCCAGGTGTGATTTAGGGAGGTACCAGTTCTGAGCAGGTGGTGGTTCCAGTGTCCATCGTGATCCTGGGGCAGGTTCCACCAGACGAGGCTGGGAGGCTCTGTGGTACCAGCCCCGGGGTTTCTCTCTCTGCAGATAAACAAGGAGCAGAACAGGGCTCTGTTGTTCAGGCTTGGCTCAGCTGTGAGGGGAAGGGGAGCTGCTGGAGTTGGTGCTGGGTGAGCCGGAGGAGCTGCACGGAGCTGAGGTGTGACGCAGGCTCAAGCCTGGCTCCCGCGGGAGCTCCTCACGCTCGCCTCTCTATGCACCAGCCATTCTCTGGGCTCACCCTCAGATCTGGGGTATAACCAGGATTTAAAAGGCAATTTGCTCCTCGTTCCAATGGTGTTAAAGCCACATGGCGAGCACGGGGCGGGCAGGCCCCAGCTGTGCGCCAGGTCCGCGGCGGTGAATACAATGAAATATGAGTTGTATTGATCTTGTCTGCACCGCATTGTTATTCACAGAGAGCAAAATTCACCCTTAGGCACAGGACAAACATTAGAGTTGGGAAAAACATTTCAGCTGAATGTTTTATTTGTTGGAAAAAAAAAAAAATGCAGGTTTGAACCAGCGGAAGGTACTTGTGAATTCATGTTGCATTTGTCAAAGGGCTTCAGCACGTAAAAAAAAAAAAAAGACCCAGATCATTTTTCAGAAAGCCAAAGCATGTGCGCTTGATGCTTATTAAATGCAACATCTACATTCCTAAGGTCTGAAATAACATCTTTTAAAAAAATATTATTAGGATCTACTTCAAAAATAATACTAACCCCTGAAAAATGAACTAGTATTTTGCTTAGATTAAAAATCAACAAAATGCAAAGCTCAGAAACATACTGGGGGGGCGATGTTTGGTTTTGATGGAAAACAGTATTTTTCAGGTTGTTTCAAAATATTTTCCCCACTCCCTTGGTTTAGCTGCTGAAACAGTTGCCCCAGGTCTGCTGATGTGGGACACGGGGTTTGTGCCTCCTGATTTCGGCTCCACTGATGCTCCAGCGCTGACCCTGGTGCAGCCTCGCTGTCTCTGGGCTCGGTTTTCTGAGCTTTTCCTGGGTGTAAGGAACCAGAAGTGAATCTCACAGCTTTGGGACGTTGCTGCACAAATGGGGACTTTGATGAGTGCATTGAGACTGCACAGAAATACGTGAACAGAGTAAAAGAAACAGGTTGGAGGATTACCCCGAATTGGTAACAGCCTTACATCGTATGCGAGAGCAGAGTCGGGTTTGAAAAGTCTGTAATAATTTAATGTATGTTATTAAATAATACAGATCTGGGTGCAGCTGGTGGTGCTCCTGCCGCAACAGCACCGGCTTGTACCTTGTATTTTTAATAGCTGCCGATGTTCCCGTCTGTTTATTAATCTTGCCATGAGCGTTGTTCCGCAGCGGGCAGGTGCGGATGCCGATGCCAACGCCACCGTCTCGGCAGCAGATGGTTGCAAAGAGCCCAGCGGAAGGAAAACCTCCTCAGGCACTGGTCCCTGGCATGGGCACTGGGGAGGTGGTGGAGAAGCTGGTGGGGCTGCACACGTGGGCACCACAGCAGCGTCCTGCACTCGGATCCTGGTTGGTGGGCAAGGGTGAAGCTGCTGTGATGGGGAGACGGCAAACGCAAGACCCACACGGAGCAGAGGGGTTTGGGAGAGCACAGCTGGACACCTCTCCAAGCGCTAGGACCCCATGGGGTGACCCTGTGCTTGCAGCAATGGAGGCTTCTGTGCTTCACCATCATCCTCTGAGAGGACCAACAACATCTCCTGCAAGCAATCCCCGTGGTGCAGCTGTGGGGTGGCTGGTGTGGGACTGACCGTGGGGTGGTCTCATCCAACCTGCCAGACCTCGGCTCTTGCAGCAGCTCCAGGGTGACCTCAAAACTCCATAGGTTGGGCCTGATGATCCGTGAGGTCCCTTCCAGTCTGGCATTCTTGATTCTGTAACTTCATCCACCACTTTTGGCATGCCACAGAACAAGGTGTTTGCACTGGCAGGACCCAATGGAAACACAGCCCTCAAAAAAGGGTGAGAAAAAAAGATTATGTGATCCTAAAAGTAATAAAGTGGAGAAGCGTGGAGATAAACCAAGACAGCTAGGGATTTATTCAATGAAATCTATCACATTTGTCTGGGATCTGCTGAATAGGAGCCTAATCAGCTGTTAGAGACTATTTTTGCAGCACCTCCTCAATCTACTTTGTTCATTTTTTCCCATCAACCATATATGGCCTCCATGTCAAAACATCATTTTACCATTATTGTCTATTTCCAGGATGTCTTTTATTATCCTGATCTCATTTTGCAGCCCAGAAACTGGCACGGGGCTGGCTGTGTTCCCTCGGAGGTGTGAAAGCTGCCGTGGCAGGAGCAGCCTTTCTCCTCCTGCTCAGCCAGTCCTGCTCCTGCAAACCAGGGCCCTCCACCAAGGGGCTGGGTTAGGTCCACGTCAGCCTGGTGTCCTCAGTGGCTGGACCTGCTCTGGTGCACATGCAACTGTTGAAGATGCTTTAAAAAAATTAAAAATAATTTAAAAGTCTGAAAACATGATGAGATTAAATGTACTTGTGGAAGTAACTCCAAAAGTGTGTATTTTTCAGCAAAAGAAGGTAAAATTTCTGGACAAAGCACACGGCACAACTTCAAGCCGTGTCTCTCGCCACAGCAAAGTATTTCTCGTTCCTCTCGGTGAGGAGCCCGTGGCTTTTCTTGGGGTGGTGGAAGCCAAAGGCTCTGCTCAGAGCACGGCTACCGGGAGCTCCCTCTGCAGAGCCTGGCAGATGTGCCAGCCCTGCCCTCCGCAGCTTTCATCAGTCTCATGCAGGTTAGGCTGTTAAAAATTTAATAACAGCTACAGCCAAAGAGAAGGATGGGGGGAATGTTTAAAGGGTATCCTGACTGAGAAACCTTTTCACATGCTAGCTAAAAGCCTGGTTAATGTGCCTCTGCTTTGCTAGACATACAATTATTTGGGTTTTAATCTATCAAAGAGATGCAGTTCTTCGGTTCTGGCCAGCTAATTCTCTGCCCTGGAATTTACACATCATAATAAAAAAAAATTTAAGCCTTTGGGGAAATGAGTTGAGCTCCTTCAATTGCTGAATAATTAAGGGTGACCCTTGTCAAAGACATGGTGTGTGCTATATATCATCGGATTACCTGTCTGGTTGGCAGCATTTTGCAGGCATTTTAGAGCTCTTATTATATGTTGTTTTTCATTTAGATGCAATTTCTTTTGTAATGAGGCAGAACTTATTTCCCAGCCCCTACAGGTGGCTTTGTCAGCTCTCCAAATTGTGCCTGAAGAGGCAGGTTCCCAATTGATCTCTCAATTAGGGCTGTGTTGGTACTGGATAAATGAGGGTTCACCTGCTTTGGACACAGCCTTGTCTGGTCGTTGGCCAAGGCTTTCACATGAAAGACCACACGTTAGAAACGGGTCCATCTCCGGTGTTGCCTTTTCCCCTTGACTCCACAGGCTGAGCACGGGGGCTGCTGATTGTGGCTGAAGCTGTGAACGTGTGAGCGTTAAAGCAAAGATTCAGGGGTAAATCTAGAGCAAACTATGTCATGAAGTCAGCACACCAGTGGCAAGATCTTCTTCTGCAGCTTCTCAGAGAGAGGAGGTTTCAGGATGGAGATCAAGGTTCCTCAATAAGCCCGTTGGTTTGCTCGGTGCTGTGAATGAGCTTTGCTGTGGAAGCCCTCGGAGCTGCGTCTTGCCCCTGCACGTGCCTTTGTTTCACCTGTCCAAGTAACGACACCATGAAACACGGTCGGTGTCTGACTCTGGGCATCGCGGTTGGTGGATCTCCTTCCTTAGGTCCCGTCCTTTACCCTGCACGGCAGCGCCTTCTTCTGATGTGGCTGAGCTCTGCAGTGCCCATGGCTGTGGGAAGTGATGTGTGTGCTGGTGTTCAGGTGCCCACAGGCAGCTCGATCCATCACCAGCTGCTCCCAGCTCCATCCATCTTTTTTATTAGACAAGGCTTAGCTGACCCGGTCACAGCAGAGCACGGTGGCCGTGTTCTAATATCTGTACGTTTGGTTACAGACGTGTTTTGAGGAAAGAGTCTGCTCTGGAGGAAGGCAGAAGGTGGCATTGATCTTCTGAAGAGTGACCAGGTACCTGCTGGTGGACAGAGAATCATCCCCCCAAAGGGGCACGTGGCAGGGACCTGTCCGGGATCAGTTGGAGGGTCACACAGAGCACACCAAGAAAGGTAGGAGCAGGGCCTGTTGCCTTTGTTTTCACTAGAAATGCTCTACTTCTGTGTGGGAGAACCTCTTGCTGAAGCCGCCTGGTTATTGATGGTGCTGCGGCAGCTCTGCTCCCCCTTCCAGCCACCGGGACGGAAACGAGCTCCGGGTTAGGACAAACCCGACTGCTGGGATGCGCTCAGGTGGGACCCGATGGCCCAGGGCTCCGGGGCCCGAGTTCTGCGCTGGAAAAATGAAGTGCTAATTGTGGCCGTGGCTCCCACGGGGGCTGTCCGGTGTGAGGCTCGATTCACCTGTAAGTAGAAGGGGAGAAAACCAGTATTGACAGTGCAGATGAGCCACCAGTTCACGCAGAAACACAATCTGTTTTAAGCAGGTAATTAACTCAGGCTTATTGACCACAGCCCAAATGCCTAATGGAACAAGTCTGGAAACTGCTCAAAAAATTATTTCCTGCTAAATCAAAAGCTTGCTCTTGCTGAGATGAAAGAGAGGTTAATTCACAAAGATGGTCAGAAAGTTTAACAGCAATTTAATTTTTTTGAAATATGGATGTGTTACTATAGTCTGACATTATGGAGGAAATTGCAACAGTCCTGGAATAGACCTGCTGTCTAATTTTACTCCCATCATGTGTACAGTTGGGTTTTATGTGCAACAATTCATTTGATGGCAGGCTCCAAGTATTAGATTTACAGTAAAAATCAATGTGAGGTTATAGGCCCAGCCTGAATTTATGTCACTTTGACGCCGCACACACGAGACTCGATTCCTGCTTCCCCAACCTGCGCGTCGCCCGAGCCAGGGTCTGGCGGGGCCCTGGAGGGACCCTCAGCTGTGCCAAGCGTGGGGAGATGGGGCGAGATGGAGCCGCCGCAATCTTTGAGCATCCTCATTGTAAACATTTTTTTGCCTCGTGTCAGAATTTCCCGGGTTGCTGCCAGTAGCTGCTCTCCTCCCCAGCCTTCTGGAGCAAAGGTAACCTTTCCTGACTTCTTTAGCCACTCTCCAGATCTTTAAGCAACAATAACAGCTGCTCTGTAGATGGGTCACCTCTTCTGATCTGATGGAAAAGTTTGCCTGCCGATGCGAACACATGCCCACAGAAATTAAATCTCTGCAATTAATCATGTGGAAAGTACGAGAACAGGCTGGGTGAGTTCCCTGCTGCCTTGTAAGGCGAGATCTTCCTTTCCTTTGGTGCTCCACAGCTAGCAACCATTCCTTGATTTCTCACACTATTCCTCTGGATTACAAATCTCTAGTTTTAATTTCACTGTGTTAAATAAAGGCAGTGCCTATTACTGCTCTTGGCATGTGTTACCAGGGCTTTGCAAAGCAGTTGTTTCAAAGGACAGTTCCAGGTGTGCCAGATGTGTGTGGCTGCCGTTGTTCCCAGTGACCACGCGCTAATCCATGAGTTTTCTGAGTTACACTGTTTAATATCAGAATGTTTGAATTAGCTTGTTACGCAATAACGCCAATGGACTGTCATATCCATTAATAATATTATGAGCTTTCCTAGGGAGCTGTAACCTCTTTGGTATACATGAATTCAGTAATAACTGTAATTATGATGAAGTTAATGTAAAACACGATGTCTCACTCTGCCAATTCAAGGGCAATAAGTGTGAAAAACAGCTTTTCTTCTGATTGCACGTTACTCGCTCTTCCCTCGGTTAGGAAGCAGCTCTGGGGTTTGGAGGGACGATGCAGCAGGATGAGCAGCTCAGGTAGCGACGATTCGCCATCCCCAGCGCTGGCCAGTGGGGGGGACCCACAGCACTCCCCCCACACCTTCCAGGCTACCTGCTGGGGTCCACACAGCCCCTCGAGAGCTGCTCTCCTGGTCATTTCTGCAGTCCTGGTTACAGCCCGGGCACAGCACCTGAGGCCAGCATCCCACCTGGCTCGGGGGGCTGCCAGGGAAAGCAGTCCCATGGCAAGTGTGTTTGCATTGGGTGTTTGTGTCTCCTTGGCAGCCACCAGCATGGTGTCCATCTTCCTTTTACGGTTCCAGCTTTGTTCCTTAAATACTTAATTTCCTTGCGGGAGGATCCAGCCTGGCTCTTGCTCCACAGCCTGGGCGCAGGCTCTGCCTCCGAGCCCTCGCTGCAGCTTCGTCCTCCTTCTATTTACTGCGCTTTAAAATATCTCCACCGAGTCCATTTGCTTTTTAATGCAGCAGATGAAAAACAGTCCTGTCGAGATTTTTCTTGTGATTCTCTGCCAATGACATCGTTGCAGCGATGCGGGATCAGAGCCCGGCAGAACCCAGGAACCCTTCTGTGGGATCTGTCGGGTGATGTGCAAGGAGGCCCTTTTATGCTCCTCTTCAGATGTGCCACCACAACGTGCTGCTTGGATCTTTCCCAGCAGTACGAGCTGAAGGAAAGCTGGTAATGAAAAGAGCCTTGATGTTCACCTGCTCCTGCTTGTACTGGAGGAAAAAATAGAGACTTTCTTATTCAAATGCCTTGCTGGTTCCACTCAGGCTGCCCAGATGCTGGGGGATGCGCAGCCTCACGTGCCGGAGCACCTCTGGGCTCCATCCCTGCGCGTCCGCGCCTCTTGTAGATCAAAATGCTGAGCACAAACATTTGATTCATCAAATCTTTTTAATGCAAAGCTAAAAATAGCTGTTTAAAGTCCCCAATCATACATAATTAGTCCTGCGTTTATTTTTTCCAACAGATGTTCTTTCCCTGTTGCGTTTGAACAGAAGAGTGTTGGATAGTGTCTGTCTGCAGGGGCAGTTGGGGACCTGCAGGACTGGAGCTTTCCCACCGGGATGCTTCATGAGGACACTGCAGCAATTCCCCACAGCACCTTTTCTCCAGCCTCCACAGACACATTTTTTTCCCCACAGACCTGCTGAATTCCCCAGAGAGTTTTCACTTGGAAGTTTTAGAGGCGTAAGAGGTTAGTATGAGGAGATCCATTTCTCCTCCCTGGAGGCAATAAGGGAATTAAGATTGCCATGGGATGATGGATCAGCAGAATTTTCCCTAGGAGATCAGATTAATGGGGATTATAGAAAAGTTGCAGTATATTTATCACTAGAAAAAATAATTAAATTCCTCCTCCCACCATCAGAACTGATTGTAAATTAGGTAAATCTGTTTTCCTTTAAAAGAATAATAACCATACGTCAGACTTCCGGAATCTATTTCCCTGAGGGCTCCGAAAATGTATAGTATTAATCTCGGCTCCAGGAACAGCGCGGATCTCCTGTGTTAATTATTGCGCGTCTTATTTGCCCTTTATATCTGGACTGATTAGGCACTGAAGTCCATTAGATAAGATAAAAAGCTGGGGGGTGAACCAGGGAGTTTGTGGTGATGCAGGTTTGGATCATGCCGAGGCAGGGACGTGAGCGTGAGGAGCAGCAAGAAGGGCTCGAGGAGCCCCCAGGCCCCGGTGCCCGTACAGTCCGTGTTTGCCACTGCCAGGCACGGAGGAGACGGGAGCTGCACAAAGCTGTTGGCATTTTCTCTTCTTCACTTCTGTTGTGCATTTTCCTGAGTGAGTTGGAGCTGCCAGCGTGCGCTGCCACGGCAGAATGGCAGAACAAAAGCAGCCCTGAACCCGGACCTGTAATTTGCCCGCAAAAATCAAGATGCCCTTAAAGAGAGTTGTGACGTTTCCTTCACTGTCAAAGAAGCTGCCCAGCTTTGCAAGCTTTTCTTTCATCCTTTCCTTTCCTAGGTGTTAAATTATTCCTGGTTTTCCCATTGAGATGACGACGGCAACGAGCTGAAGGATCCGTGAGTGTTTAAAAACCCACGGTGGCCACAGGCCCCGCTCAGCAGCAGCGATGCTCCGCGTTAGCAGCCGCTGCCGTGAGGAAGAGGAGGCACCGGGACCCCTCAGCTCCCAGCACGGCTCCAGCCTCTCCTCCAGCTTCAGCTCTGTCCGTGTCTATCTCATCTCTGGCTCCAGTTGGAAGCCGCGCTGGCTCCAGCCTGGGACCCAGGGAGGTTTGCGGCTCAGCGCAGCTCTGCGTCCCTTCCCCAAAACCCGCCATTTGTTCCTGGTTCCAGTGCAATGAGACCACAGTGAGGTGTGTTGATGACATTTTATCTTCTCTGCGCAGCTCTTTTGTAATGAAGAGTTGGATTTCAGCAAAGGCAGGCCGACGTTTTACGCAGAAGCCCTGCCACCAAGGTCTGAAATGTTTAAAGCTGATTGCTTAGTAATGGTTCTGGCAAAAAATGATAGAGGGCTGGATGTACAAAACACCAGCGTGAGCCCGACTTGATTCCCCTGCCCATGAATGTTTTAACCTCATTTATCCTCTAGGTACTTACAGAACCATTTTACATTTGTGCACTTAAAGGATTAAATAAAATAAATGGAGATGATTATTACTGCCCAGCAAAGCTAATGTTCAAAGACACGGTGTTTCGTTGCAACTGGAATTGTATTTGCGCTGTTTCCATGCTCCACAGGCTTTCCAAAAAGGGGATGATGAATCACCCAGTCTCCAGCTCTCTACTACTAATGAGAAACCTCTTAGCAATGTGATGTTTATGGACCTCTCTCAGGCAGTGACTGGTACATGGATGCTCCTCTTTGGCGTCAAAGTGCGATGCAAACGGCGTGACGCGCAGGCGCCGATGCACAGCCTGCAAACACTTGATGTGCGTGATGTGTAGGGAACCTGCCTGTCGTCCCTTCAGCTATGGGTGGGAATATTGCAGCTTTGCTGAATAGTTACAAAGCAATGATCTCTGATAGTGCAACAATCCATTTTGGAGGCTCGGTCTCTGAAGTGTAAACTTGCCTCTGTTCTGAAGGCTTGAAATCTGGAAGGTGCCGGTTTGCTCCGTATCTTCCTGGTTCCTCAGTCCATGGCACTCAGCCTATTGTGTAAGGGAAGAACTAATGCAATGAATATTGTTGCTGAGCTTTGAATCTCGCAGGCAAAGCCCTGTGCTTCTGCAGAGCCCGTGCTGAAGAGCTCCCTGGCGAGGGGAGCATCGTGCCAGGCGGGGTGGCCGGGGTGGCTTCACTCTCTGGAGCAATTAGTGCCCAGTCAGCGGACACTGGGTGCTTGCAGCCCTGCGGCGCTGGCTCCCGAGGGCTCTGTGTGCCCAGGACACAGCAGGACAGGGGCAGATCTGCCCGCGGGAGCCTCTGCAAGTGCTACTGGAAGCAGAGAAATGAAACCTGCTCATGGCAGCCTGGACTCCTTTAGTGCTTCCTGGGGGTGGGATGCCTCCCCTGCTATTGCGCCTGGGTGATTCGGAGCTTTCCTAAATGGAACAGAGAGAGGGGAGCCGTGCCTGTCAAACCCCTTCCAGTTCTGCTTTCCATCTGCTGGCTCAAATGCGTAAGATGTGCAGCGTGAGCCCTCTCTTGGGTGCAGCTAATGCATCGAGAGCCCTTTGCTGTATTAATGGCATTATTTCCCTCCGGCTGTGAAGTACTTGGGGCTTGCATCGTGACAAGATTCAAGCACTCGGCTGTCAGTCTGAGGTGCTGGATGTCTGTTTTCAGAAAGCTGGTTCTCAGCTGCATGGGAGGGGAAGAGGAAAGATAAACAGAACTTTTTTAAAGAACAGAAAACACTTCAGCCCTTGCCATCACCTTCAGACCCTCTTCTCTCCAAAAAGCCTCCCTTGGGAGCACCAAAGGACTTGCCTGCGAGGTTGACATTTCTCCCCAGCCAGCAGAAGTTGTGTTTAGACGCGCACCCTGTGAGCTGACCCACCGATATGTCTAGAAACTTCCAGCACCCCGTCCCAAGGGCACGCCCCAGCTTGGGCTGCTCCTTCTGTGGAGCTCAGAGCTCCCTAAGGAGGGTCCTGTCCCTGCCTTGTGTCCCCTTCCTGCAGGTCTGAACCTCCCCAGAGCAGCCCAGCAGCAGAGATGTTCTCTCAGCATCTCAGCACGTGTCTTCCTGGCCTCTCTCAGCATCTCAGGGCAAAAATTAAGCCTGTAACTGTTCTGACTCCTTAGAAAACAAATTGTGTTAGAATTATGAGGGATGTACAGAAGCACTTTTCGCTTTAAATGTTTTTAATATATATTGTAATACTCGTCACTTTTTCCTGGCTGCCTTTCTGAACACTGGAAGAAAAGGTACTTTTCCTCTGTGGAATAACGCTGCACACGTGCCCAGGGGCTCTGTCTCTACGGCGGCAGCAACCAGAGATGAAGATGCATTTTTCCTCTTCTCTGGGGCATCAGGTATCAGCCACTGCTGGAGGCAGGCTGGTAAACAAGGGAGAGGAAAGCAAGTCCTCCTCCCCTTCCCATCCCAGCCCCTCTGTGTCACTGAAGAAGACAGAAAATCTTGTATTTTCAAAGCTAGAAAGTTGTTATTATTTTGGTTGCACTTATTAAAATTGTTTGGAGCCGTGCTTTGTGAATAATGCAGAAGAGCTCAGGAAGCGAGAAGCAGCGTGTGCTGTCGAGCACGCGATAGACAGTTGTCACAGTAACTGCTTAGTTTTGCCTGCAGTTGGTTATTCTGATAGAGCTAAAGGCAAAAAAAAAAAAAGGAATTGCGGATTCATCTGAAGTTTGGCAGCGCAGAGTCTATTCCAGATGCGTCGTCCGGGCTCAGCACGCCCATGCCAGCGAGGCAGGAGGTGCTGAGGCCAGCAGAGGAAACGGCTCTCTCCTATCTATTTTAAATTACCAGTAAAATCCTCTAGTTACTAAATTAGTTCAAACAACAGAACTGTAATTCTAAGTGAAAATCCCAATCCTGCCAATCTTAATTTACGCATATATCCCGTGGTGCCACTGGGACAACTAGAAACCTGTGCCTGAGGGAGGAATGTTTGGAGAAGCAATCACGTTTAATATTTAGACTTTTAACAATGAGGAAATACTTAAAGGTTCGTGTGTTTATGACTTTCATACTCCTTCCATTCCCCGATGATTCTTTGTCTTCTCCAGACAAGATTCCTTCGGCAAGTGGCAGCAAGACGCTCGAGTCTCAAATGCGATTACGAACCTTGAGTCAGTGTTTGGTTTGACGTGGGGACTCGAGCAGCAAAGGGTTGTTCTGCTTGGTCATCTCCAGGATAACACAGCCGGGCTTTTTCATTTCTTCAGTAGGTTGCTCACAAGAAGCCGTCCAGATTACACCGTCCTGCTGCTCCCTGTGGCACTGGAAGTAGGGCAGGAGCGGCCGGGAGAAGCTCTGCCCTCGGATCTGGAGGAGATGCTGGTTCCTCGTGGGCTGAGGGCTGGGCTCAGGCTGGACACAGCCTCTCTGCGAGGCTGGGCGCTGGCTCCGTGGGGCTGGGCTCAGCCGTGCCGCTACTAAAGGTTTATCTGGCCCGACTGGGTTTTGTGAGCGTTCTAGAAAAGCACTTGATCATGCAGAAGCAGGGACACAGGCTGGGGGAGAGAATATCAATGTCATGCTTACCCTGGGCGCAGGCAGAGCTTTTGCTGATTCAAAAAGTCTCCACAAGATTCGTATTAATCTAGTGATTGACAAGATCCTTGAACATAATTACACATATTAAAAACACTCTGAGTTCTGCCCAACAGCAATTTGGGAGAGAAGCTTGATTTACTAATTTAACTGTGATTTCTTGTCTGCTATTATAGTGAGTCAGAAAGATGGGAAACCTGCTAATTAAAACTTATAACACTTCTGAGCAATGCAGAGGAGCAACAAACTTACATCTTGCAAAGCAAATACTGATAGAGCCTTCCAAAAAGAAAAATTGGGAAAAAAATGCTGTTGCCCTGGAAAGCAAGACTCTCCTTGTGCTTTTCCTGGGAGAAAATTATAACATACATGTTATTCTTGCTATATTGAGATCCTGTCCTCGTAGCCAGAGCAAAACTATAACAATAGGATGCTGACTGCAATTTGCCTTTGTTTTTGCTGGCAAAAACCAAGGCGAGAAGGTTAAGGAGGGTGTGGATGCGAAGCTATGGGATGGCAGCAGCCTGCCTTGGCAGGAGCAGGCACACGTGTGAGCAAGCCACAGAGAACTAGGACTTTGGTGTGTTTCTTCAGTCTCCCACTCAGCCTCCAAATGTCCTCCAATGTCTGGAAATATGTCATATGAGAAGCACCTGAGGGAACTGGGATTGCTTAGCTTGGGCAAGAGGAGACCTTGTTGCTTTCTACAACTACCTAAAAGGAGGTTGTAGCGAGGCTGGCGTTGGTCTCTTCTCCCAGGTAACTAATGATAGCATGAGAGGTAATGGCCTCAAGTTGTGCCAGGGGAGGTTTAGATTGGATATCAGGAAGAAGTTCTTCACTGAAAGAGTGGTGAGCCATTGGAACAGGCTGCCCAGGGAGGTGGTGGAGTCACCATCCCTGGAAGTGTTCAAGGAATGGGTGGATGTGGCACTTTGAGCCATGGTCTAGGGGTTAGGGAGACGTTTGACAAAGGGTGGACTAGATGATCCTACAGGTCATTTCCAACCTAAATGATTCTGTGATTCTGTGACTGGGATATTGGAAGTACCAGACGTTCAGCTGGAAGGAGCCTGTGCCTGAGCAGAGCGGCTCGTTTTTAATTAGCCAGAGCCTGTGTTGAGTATCGTTAACCAAGATTGTCAAGGGCTGAATGATTGTTCTGTAATTGTTAAGGTTCTCTCACAATTGGCATTTCTCTGCTCTTTATTTTAAGCAAGTCTGACAGAAAGTTGGTGACTTTGGGAGATGGGGAAGAGTCGCCTCTTCCCTGGGATGGGGCCGGGCAGAGCCGTGTACCCCACTGCGTGCTGCTCTCCGGGACAGAACCGCTTCACCCCAGCACATGGACACCGGCCAGCCCACAGCCTCCGTGGGTGGGCAGCTCTCTCCTGGGACGGGCAGGGCTGGGCTCACCTGGGGGTGGTTTGGTGATCACCCCCAGCTGCTTCTGGCCTTATAAATGCAACCTGTGACCACAGCCCAGACTTTCCCTGTGGTCGTGGGAGGATAGCTGAGCTTTGCGAGCAGCGTGGATGGGCTTCCCTCGAGGGATGTTTAAGGTACTTTCAAACTTTCCCTTTAACAAGAAAAGGTTTCTTGAATTTTTATTACCATTCATAAAAGATGAGCAATGCATCCTGTAAGTGTTTCTTTGCTTGATAGTAAAAGCTGATCGGAAGGTCTTAGTTTTAACTCTTAAGTAGGCTTAAATGACAAGTGAGCTTGTCTGCTGGGGGAGCAGGGCCATGGGCAGTGCCAGTGATGCTGGGACCCCCACACCCTTCCCATGGGACTTGCTGCCAGCCCAGAGCTGCCCTGGGGACCCTGTGGGGAATAGACAGAATGTTATGGCCAAGGTGCCTGGAAACAGGCCTTGCTTCCCCTTCCTGATGACTGTACGTTAAGGCAGAGAGTGGCTGTGCCTTTGGGGGACTCTAGAAACAGGAGAAAAATCTCTGCCTCTTTGCTGGGAGGGAGAGAAAGAGGCGGTTAAAGCGCAGGAGGAGGTGAGCTATGGGTCTGGTTGGATATTAGCCTCCCAAGAGACTATCAAGCTTAATTCATTCAGCTATAGTGTACCTATAAAGCTTAATGTTTCTATCCATAATGTGCTTGTTCAGGCTAAGCATATTGATCTCTTACGGAAAGCAAGTAGAAAGGGACTTTCCACGCTGTGTGTGGGCGGGGGGTGGCTGGGTACCAGCCTGCTGTGTGATAGGGAAGGGGCTGCCTGCATCCTCCCTTTCCAGAGCCTCCCCCTGTCCCCAGTGAGTGCCCGGCTCTGCTGCAGGGAACCAGCAGTCGTAAATCCAGTACCTGGCAGCGCAGTTGTGTAGTGTCCTCCCCAGAGAGGTACGTTAATGGCCAGAACGGTTGCTTTTCTGGAGAGCCTGCCAGGACTGTCAGGGAAGGCAGAGCAGAACAAAAGGCAGCAGCCGCGGGAGTGCTGCGGGTTGGTGCCTGGGGAGCATCTCTGCGACAGGCGGGCAAGTCGGAGGTGAAGCCGGGAGAGGTTACATTGGATGGCTAACGAGCTGTGGGCTCAGCCAGGAGGTTGCTTTGCCGGGGTGAGGACCCTGCTGCGGGCTGGCTGGGATGCACATCCCTGATTAGGTGTCCTGGGATGGCCAGGGATGCTGGGGCGGCTGAAGCAATGCTCCTAAAAGCGTTTGCAAGTTTTATGGCTTACATCCATAATGGCTCACTTCTGGAAGCACTTTCCTTCCCGTTTGGTTGCATCTCCTAGTCGGAGTGCAGAAGATTTAAATGGATCACAGCCTTCTGAGTAAACACCGGTTAGATGTGGCAGAAGGATGCTGAAAGCGTCTGCTTCCCCCGGCAGCAGAACGTGCTGCGCTCCCTGTCTCCTGCACCTCCTCCCGAGCTGGCATCTCAGTGGGGTTAAACTTCAGTGTGGTGTGGGCAGAAATAAAGAGCAGAAGCTCGACTCTGTGCTGTGCTGGAGCGGCTCGTATAATGGTGGTGAAATAAGGACCTGCCACCCAGGTTAGGAAGGAAAACACCCAAGTCTCTGCCATGAGCGGCTCTGGCCTTACGAGGAGTTGGTCGTTCCTCATCAAATACCCATTACTTTAGGCAACTAATGTCAGATGAAGATCAAGCAATGCTCTGGTCTAAACGTCATGCCTTTCCCTGTAATAATTACTGTTCCACTCAGTGCATTAGAGAGGCCTTTGACTTCACTTTGAAACAGGCATTGCTGACTGGTGCCAAAGACAGTGGCTAAAATGAAAAATCTTTGATCTAACTCAATATCACAACTTCTTTTTTTTGTATATTAACATAATCTCTGTGCTGAAATTAATCTGTGGTGTGGCTGCAGTTGTTGAAGATTATATGTATTAGCATTCAAGATGATGACTTTTCTTTAAGCAGTAGCAATTCTTACTTTTTAAGCAGCTCCTGTTTTAGGAGTTTTTCTATTTTGCCCTACAAAATATCCTCAGGAAAAGTTGAGGAGCCGTTTGCAGAGAACCCATGTTTGCTCCTTTGGGTAAAAGCAGTAGTAGGTGTGAGAGCTGGCACCAAGCAAACCCCGGGCTCTGTGCTAGATGTATAAGGCTGGGACAAGGACAGGATTCTAAACATTTTGCCCTTTATTCAGCTAGTTGTGGAGGCCTGGAGATCTTGTTCTGCCATGAGAAATTGCATTAACAGGACCAAAAATATCTGCTTTACACAAAACATCAGAATGTGTTTAATTTTTGGCTTTTTCTTTTGCCTCTTTAGCTAACAAGATAAGCCAATGCTGTATTCAGGAGGACAGTATTTTCCAGCAGACTCATTAAAAGAGACTGTAACTGACATCTGATGCTATTAGCAAGAATATATATCTCTTAATTAAAGTATTTTCATCCAAAAGCAAAATGTCCATTCTATAAGTCTATTAATATACAGTTCATTAAACTAGAAACAACTATATAATTACAAAACAACAACAATTCATTAGTCTTAATGGGATTTAATAAAGTTCCTAAGCAAGGATTCTTCAGAGAATTAATTACAATATATACTAATCAGGGAAAAAAAAAAAATCCAGTTCATCACTCAGATATATTTCTCTGGTTCACGAGCTGTGAAGCATCAACAACTCTCAGAACATCCCCTCAGCAGCGCGGGATTTTTCCCGAGCCAACGGCAGCCCTGGCTGCCAAGGCTGGACAGTTTACAGGAGAATGTCTCTTTGTTTTGTAAACACCATATTTCCAAGGGAAAGCAGCATTATTAACTGTATTGCAGCCACAGACGTGGCGCAGGGAGGTGCTGGGTGCCGGAGAGCCTCGGCAGCCTGAGCCGGCTGCTCCGAGGTGTCGGGAACGCGAATCCCATCGCTCCGGGCGGTGCTGCTCCGTGGTCGTCCCCATCCAGGTCCTGTTCTGAGCCCAGCAAATCTATAAAGGAGAATGTCTGATTTGTATAGTCCTTGGCAGGATCCCTTGTTTCTCATCAGGGATTTTCATCCATGTTTTTTTTCAGTTAGCCATTTTCTTATTAATTAAATGGCAGCTTTCTGCAGGCTCCGATTGAATTATCGAGTGACACCTGCCCACAATACTAGCAATAAAAGGGAAAATGTGTGTTATTTTTAATGCAAATGGCTTCTATTCAGATGCATTTGATCAAATTCGACTGGCAATTAAATTATAAATGAATAAAGTGAAAGGGCCAGCGATATAACGAATGACACTGTCGTTGTGGGTGTCGTGTTTAAGGGAGCTCGTCTTTTAGAAGCGACACGGGGAGTGCAGGCATTGCCTGTCGCTGGCTGCGGGAAGTTGGGAGAGAGGGTTTTTAGAAGGTGGCAAAAGGCGACCGGTATAATTTCTAAACTGCACCTGCAGAATATGCAGCACTAATTCTTGCTGTTGTAGCACAGCAATTTATTGCTGTGTCATAACGAGCAGGGATGATGGTGAAAATGGGGGGCCGTGGGGTGACCGGGCATTTTGCTCTTCTCAGTGTGGTCTCCCGGTAAAGGAGGAACCAAGTGAATCTGTTCTTCAGTTTGTTGTGCTCCTTGGGTGTAATCCAGAGTCCCACAGACACCTCTGTCTGTGGAGCCAGCCCCTGTTTTCAGTCTTGGAGAAACTACCAGGTGGCTGTTTGAGAAGTTCAAAACCAGTGCCATTTTGGGACCAAATGAATCCTGCACGTTTTCAGTGATGGGATGTTCCTGAGGAGCCCTGGTGCTGCTGCAGGTTTCCCTGGGCTGGGAAAGGAGCTGCTGGTGCGCCAGGGCTGGGCTGGGTGCTGAGCTGTTCTGCTGCTGGTGCCTCCATGGGTGCTCCTGCTCCCCAGCACCCATCTGGGTGGTCACTCCTGGAGCATGGTGCCCCTCCAGCCTGGCACCACAGCTCCGAGCAGGGGAACGAGCTGGCTGTGAGCACTGGAGATCACCAGGGCTGGTTTGTCCTGGGAGCACTCGGTGACTTGCATACTGCAAATAAACCTGTAAATCAATAAATACAATGAGTAGAAGTCCCAGCTCTTTGGCTCGCACCACCCAGTTTAAGCCTGGTTTATGTTCCTCATAAAGCGATCCTTGAGGTAGTCCCTGCTGCAGTGTCACAAGCGCGGTGATAGGGATCTGCCTGATGTGCACCTCTAAGGGGGTTTGTACGAACATGTTGAAATCCACGTTGACATCCTTGACTAAAAGGACAAACCCGCCTTATCAGCCCGACTCCATCTCCCTGTCTCAGATGCTTTAAGAAATACAGAGGACGTGCGTTTATCGCAGCCTGGCATTAGGCAGCTCCCCGCGCGGGATGGCAGCGCGGCACCTCGGGAAGGTCTTTGGAGTCGTTTTGTGCTATAGCTGTGTAACGACTTCAGCATCCCTTGTGAAATCCTGGGCCACTCGCTCCCTCAGATAACATATCCCTTTATCTCCTCTAGTGGGGCTGCCTTTTTTTCTGCCTCTTTCCTGATTTTTTTTTTGTATCTTTCTGCTGCCATGTCACCAAGCTGAAAAGATTAATAAAGAATGATTAAGCACTGGAGAGAATATTTTACAGTGATAGACTTAAGCAGCTCAGGCTGTTTATCTTATCAAAAAGAAGCTTGTAACTTAATTTCAGTGGCTAAGTAGCTTCGCAGGGAGGAAGGTCCAGGTACTGAAAAGCTTTTTCTTCAGAGAAAGGCACAAAAAGCCCCAATAGCTTTAAGCTGAAGCCAGAAAAATCCAATTAACAAGGCAGAAACTTTGAACTTTGAAGATCATTAATGGGGAAGTTTGGCTAGCTCCTCCCTTCTCTGGATGTCTTTGGATCCATATCCAATGCTTTGCTGGGGAAGCTGCTCTGATGGTGCTCAGCGATAGAGGCAAGAACTAGATTGTCTGTTACCTCCTGGGCATCCTACAAGTGGGTCTGCAAATATCCCACGTTCTTCCTGAGATGCTTCCCCTGGGATGTGCAGGGTTGATCTGGCCTCTGAAGCTCTGGCTGGTGGGTCCTGCGGGAGTCTTCCTTCAAACCAGTGTTACTTCCCAGGGTGATTCTCTCTGTCTGGGCCTGGTCAGTCCACCCCAGGTCAGGGTCTCTTTTCTGGGGAGGTGTTGAAATACCGGTAGCATAAGGGAGACTGTGACAGCAAACCCCAGCAGCACATTCCCATCTCCAGGCAGCGATGTCTGAGGACGCAGTGCAAGCATCCCACGATAAGCTTTGCATTTTTAAAGGTTACTGACTCAGCCTTTGTGAGCTGGGAAAGCAGCTTAAAAGTATGTGGAGAGACTAATTGGTCATTTGAACTTTGCCTGAAGGCCCCTTCCAGCAGGGACAGTAGCTCCTGCTGACTCAGGGTGGCTGAAATGAAAGGAAGACAAATTCCACTAGAGAAGAGTCAGCCAGGAGGAGGAAGGTCAGGGGGGCCGTCTGCTTTGGACAGGGACTTCCAGTTCATCTGGGCAAGGCCATCCTGCCTCTTTGCTTGTGCAAGAGAACACAGATGTGGAAACCTTCCCTTCCCCCCTGTTTCTTTGCTCAGTCCTGCCCAGGCTTTAGCCTCAGGAGATGAGCAAGGACATCTCTTTTCTCTTTGCTCTGTCTGCTTGCAGAGGTGGGTTTATGGATGATGGTTTGGGAGGAGCAGATGTGGACAGATGTGCAACAGCAGCTTTCTCTACATGCCTGACTGTAAATGGTGGTAGGTGGGATCTTGTAGTCTCCTCTCCTGTGGTCTTGGGTGAAGCTGTTTGGGTATTAAGATACCGAACAGAAACCTGTGAATGCTCTGCTGGGACACAGACACGGGTTAACTGTGGCTGCAATTACTTGTGGTCTAGAAAACCATGGGTGAAATGCGGGGACTCGGGTGTACAAGGGCTAAAATCAGGCCATTGCTCTTCACCCACCGAACACGTTCAATGTTACGGAGTTATTTCTAAGTGATAGTGTATGATTTTTGCAACAACTAACCTACAGCAACAGGGTTTTGCAAAGTATTTATCAACGGGAGCCAGAGCAGGATGTTGCCATGGAGATAGGAAGTAGCTGGGTGAATTTTTTCTTTTTCTTCTGCAAATATATTCTTGCAGAACACAAACGGGGAGAGAAAAGAAGCCATGTTATCTCTGAAGAGGTAAAAACTTGAGTTTTAGGCTGTCACACAGAGGCAAAGCTGGTTCTCTTGCACCATGGGGTTGGGGTATATCATGCCAGACATGAACCCAGAGCTGGGCTCTGCAGAACACCCTTCAGCTCGGGGGGGCCCTGGGATGCTGAGGCCCCCAGTGAAGTGACCGAGTTAGAAATAAAAGCAGTAGATTTTCCTGTCACTGAAGGTCTATGTAAATCCAAGGTCACCAGAACCACTTCTGTGGCTGCTGCTTATCATTTAATGAAGATAAAAAAGAGCAATTAAGTTTAGTCTGGCAATTTGGCACATTAGCATTAATCTTCAATGAAATCAGAAGGTGTTTGTGTTTTGTGTAAGCTCAGCTCATGTATCATTTTATTGCTAACAAGCAGAAGCCATAATTACTCTTCTATTTGACAGAATTTGTGGATTATTTTATTGACAGCTCCCCATGTTATTTATGCATACAAGTCATTTACTTAACGGAAACTTTGAGTGTTTATTCAACTTCCCTAATTCACATCCCTTCCTCCCCAGCCAAAAAAAAAATATATATATATCTATATATTGAAGCTTTTTAAAAATTTGGTTATAGCTACAAAATACTACAATTTCCTAGAGGACAAATACTAATTTTTTTAATAACTTTATACATTTGAGTGTATCCCATAAGATTTTGGGGAAATAAAGCCAGAAATGTTCATTTCTGGAACTGCCTTAGAATGAGCTGTAGCCGTTTCCTGAGCCTGGGGGGTGGTCGGATGCCTTGGTGCCGTCTTGGTTTGTTTTCAGTGTTTGCCTGTAAACTTGCAGGGTTTAGCTGGCAAGCGGGAGAGGAGCAGAACACCGGCAGCCGAGCAATTCTAGAACAGCTAATTGGGGAAAAACGCTACTGAAAACTTCCAGCTGGGCTTGTGGCAGAGAAAAGCTCCTGAGAGAGCCATGCAGGGATGTGCAAGGGCTCGGGGGGGTCGTGCCTCTGCTCCAGGAGCCCCGCGGCCGCACAGGTTGGCTCTGCTAAGAACATATTTAGTCCATGTTTGTGTTAAAAAAAAAAAATTCAGATAACTTAAACCATGTAGACAGAAGGTGAAAGGGGTAAAGCAATGGGTTCTGGCCAAGATGCTTGGCCAGATGTGCTGGTTTGGTGCTCGTGGAGCAATCCCTGTATCCCTGCCGGCAGCCGGTTACGCCAAACCCGGGAAGGCCGCGGTGGCAGTTCCGCGGGCAAGGCTGGGCCTGCCCCTGCTTTGGACTCATTCTTCAGTTCTTAAGTACTAGTATCGTCCTAAGGTGAACTGCTCTTGCTGTTTACTTTGCAATGCAAAGAACTTTTTATGGTTTTGCCATACAAAAAGAATAAATTTTGAAATACATTAGGAAGGGGCCCTAACGGCTGGGTTATACTGATGGGTTGCATGGATTGCGGTTGGCATCCATGACTCCTCCTAGCACTTAATGACACAGCTTTAATGTTTTCTGTTTCTTTTTATTAAAGAATATCCCACAAGACCATAGGATGTATTACAGGGCTGGGGGTATATGAGGTATTCCTAAACTCATAGCAATGCTGTGTGTTAAATATTCATAACTGCAGCTACCGTTTGCTGTTGATGAGGACATTGATTTTTCCTCTGGAAGCACAAGAATTATTTGTGGCATTTACTGTACGCGGGGATGCTTTTACAGAAAAGTTTGGGACACCATTAAACACGGTGCATGCTTTGGGTTTATACCCTTCTGCAACAGGGAAAATAAAGCCCAAAATATAATTTAGTTAAATAGTGTTTCTCAGGACTGGACTTACTAATGCAGGAGAGACGACGGGCAAGGAGCAAATGAGGCAGGCGTGCGCAGCCAGCGAGGCCGCCTAGCTTGGGCATTGCCCAGGCCTGATTTTTACATTGGTTTTGCACGTCTGTTATACAGAGAAGCCCATAACGAGATGAAACGCTCCCCTAGAGAGCCCCTTGTAGGGCTGAGACCCATCAGAGGGAGAGATCAGTCATGGTGCTAAAGGCACTTTTGGCAGACAATCTCCTGCTGGAATGGGAACCTGTATGAAATGGGCTGCAGAGGAGATAGCCTGGTCTTTGTGTTGAGCCAGTTCACCCAGCGTGAACTGTGTCCATCGCTGCCTCGCTCCAACACGCGTCAGTTCTGCTTCATCCTTGCTGTTGAGATGGGCCTTCCACGAGCGGCGGCTGTAGGGCCTGTGGGTGAGGTGTTCCTGGAGGACGTGCTGCTTTGGGAGCCCGTCTCTGCCAAGGCAGCTGGGGTTTGTTCCCACACAGCCCCTCACCGCGCTCTCCCCAGGCCCCCGGCCTCCTGCCTGCTTGCCATGCAGAGCTCTGTGCTGGAATTTAAACTGAGCTAAACGGAGCTTAAGATCTGAGGTGTAATTAGCTGGAGCTTGGAACACATCAGGAGCTTGAAGCGGTGCCTGATCCATTGCCTTCAACGCCCCCCTGCTCCGTGCCCTGCTCCAGCCTGGACTCGCATCTCCTCTCCTTTGGCTGCGGGAGCTTTTCTCTTCATCAGAAAATAACGTTTCCCTTTCTTCAACCCACCTACGTTGGCTGGGAACGCAGGAGCTGCGGAGCCCTCAATGGCTCAGTGCTGGGCAGGGCTGCGTGGGAGCGTATGTGCAGAGGGTTATTGTTTTAGCATTAATGTCATTTCTTGCAAATTATGGGGTGCTGTACAGCGTTCTCCCTGCTGCGATCTGTGCAGATGTTCCTCACCCTTTGCTTATGCTGCTCTGCGAGGTCAGGGCTGATGGAAATGTTCTTCCCCATGTTGCAGCACAGCTGCACAGTTCTATTCTCTCCTTGGTAGGGAAGTTGAGCTGATTTCTGGAAGGAAAAGCTGCTTTTTTCTTTTGGTAGCCAAGTGCAACATGTTATTACCAGAGTTCAGTATGTCTGAAACCAGAATGGACCATTGCATCACCCCACAAGTCCCTGGCCACAAGTTTTCATCGGCTGATGCTGTAGCCTGGGCTGGGCTGTGGTGAAAAGCCCAACTGAGGGTCCATTTGGCTGCTTCTCCTTTGCAGCCAAGGTCCTACATGAGCAATGAGTTTCTGCTAAGCAATATGCCTGTTCCTCAGACACCAGCTCAGCCAAGGTGTTGCCCTTCCGGCAGCAAGGAGTTAGGAAATGCCTAGGGAATATCCACCAAATTATCCACCTCATTTGGCCCTGGGGGGGATGAAAGCGAACCACAAGCTGAGGTGGGTTTTTTTCTAAAAGGACCTTGTTCTGCAGAGGACTGCTCGCTGCACCAGCCGCGTGGTTTCCTCTCGGGTGGGATAGCATAATAACAAGTGTTAGCTGCATCGGGGGAGCCCAGTGGGAGTTCATCCTTATGAATAATCTAGGCACTGTCAACTCCTGTCTTCCCCTTTCTGCTATGGAGAAGGGTAGGGAATGACAGGGGATGAGCAGCTAGCCCATCTGGTCCTGCTTGGATTTGGAGGTGAAGAAACGAGGGGGCACAGGGAGAGCTTTGGCGTTGATGCACCACTTTACTGCACACAAAAAGGCAGCGGTTCAGTTCAAGTGCATTTGCTTGCTGCTTTTTTATTGGACCTGAAAAAGCTTATAGTGATATTATGAGATCTTTGGCTCTTTGAAACAGAAGCACTGACCATGAAGCCATCTCATATGCGGGAAGCCCCAGCTGGGAGCTCAGATTTCACTGTGGCTGGAGAGAAACTGTCTTGATCTTACATTTCCTGGACATAAACCCCTTTGCTACTTTCCCTGCTGATGGCAATTCCTTGCTGCAGAACCTCTCCACTGTAATTCCTGTGCCCCTGGCAGGGTCCTCCACCACATCTAGTGCTCTTCTGCTCCTTACCCGTGCCATCCATCCATCCAGCAACACTCACCGACCCTGGCTGCCCTGGGAGATGCAGCTGTCTTGCAGCACAGTGGAGTGTGTTGACAAGCCATATGGCTGTCCCATAGCCAGGGCATCTGCTGAGGCTTCTCCAGCACCGACTTGTGAGTGTGACACTTCCCTGGGCCTTGCCCTCAGCTGGGGCTCTGTAAGTGTGAAGAAACCAGCCTCTTTCCTGGGAGGAAGCGTGTAGGTACCTTCTGTACCCCCACCTGCCACACAGCCATCGAAGCGCCCTCCTATGTACTTGTGGAGAAGGCACGGACACAGAAGTTCTAAGAACCTCAAGTTGTCATGGTGGAAGATGAAAGTACAATACCCAGAGTCTGAAATTCTTGGCTTACAAAATGACATGTTGTGTCTAGGTGGAGGATGAGTCTGAGATTAAGTAGTTGTTTATTCATTATTTCTGTTTAAAGTCTCTTTGGTGACTCTTGCTTTTGAATTTGGGCTTCACAAGTTTCAAACGCTTGTTCTGGAGAAAAAAGGACAGAAAGAGACAGGAAAGTTTTCAAAAGCAAATCTTACCATCTTTCAAATGGAAGCTTTTGCTCTGGTTGGAGTTGTCATCAGCGGCTTATACTCAGATCTCTGCAAATGGGGTAGAGAGAGAAGCAGGGTCCCAGGTATGGCTGCAGCAGCTCTTCCTCAGGTGCCTGTTGGTACCAGGAGCTTTACAACTGACAGACATTCAGATATTTTTCTAGCTGAAGGAAGCCTTTCCAATGGGATGAAATAAGCCTCCAAATTTATATTTCCTTGTTTCTGGGACCATCTCTGGTTCTGAGGCCACAGTTTCTTGCCTGGTGTTTCAAGCATCCATCCTTCCATCGCTGATAGAAGGTCCTGGCTGCTGCAGAGGCAGCTTTGCTTGTGCTGCAGCTGCAACGTGCTGCACAAAACCAAAAGCCTCCAGCCTGGGACTCTGGTGCTGGGCGGAACAAGGGCTTGGGTGGTTCGTTCCTCTGCCCTGGAATCACTTTAATTTCCATTTGTTGCCTGTGCCAGAAGAGTTCGTAGGCCTATTTCCTTGGAAGGTGAATAAATGAAAAAACAATCACTGATCACTGCTTGCTTTGTGCCAGTGAGCTGAAAACACTGGAATGGGTTATTTCTGTTCTCTCCTGGAAATCTGTTCCCAACACTCACATGCAAAACTTGGGAAACAAACCTGCTCTTTTTTCCTTTTGTATCCATCACCTTTACAAAGGCAATTCCTCCGGGATGACCTCAGTAATTTGTTAGAGATGACGAATCCTTTTCCAAAACCAGAAAGGGCCAACTGAAATCTGCCACAGGCATCTGCTCCTGCGGATGAGCCGACCTGAGCTCCCCCATCCCCGCGGGTCCCTCCCAGGGCAGGGAGAGCTGTCCCCTTGGCTTGCCCCTTGGATGGGAAGAGCCAGCACAGGAGCTAATGAGCAGTGATCTACCTACAGACGATGGTTTTCCTTTATTTCCCTGATAACCCCATGCGAGTTGCCCATAATTCTCATAAAAAGACTATTGATATCTTTGGTCTGGTTTTTTCTTTCTTCTTGTTTAAATACTTGCACAATAATTGTGGCTGCGCTGTCAGTGCAGAGGATCTTTCACGGCAGCTTGAGCCCATGGCCCTGATCATTCTGACAAAAGCTCTGCGGATCTGTGTAAAGATGAGCAGAACAATCTAATCTTGAAAAAAGTGTACATATCGTATAAAATGAACAGATGGGCAGCGCGGAAAGCTCCATTTCGATCCTACTTGGAAGGAGGTGGGTAATTCTCTGAACTCCTGAGAATCTCGTTTGTTTTTTAAATGAGCAATATTCTATACAGACAATGGGAGCGCAGGGGACCTTCACTGTAATTGAGGTGGTATGACTTGTTTACAGAGGCAATGATTATAAGATTATGTACTTTTCTATGAAATTTCTTGTGAGGGAGTCCAGCTGTTGGGTGGCAATAGCCATGCCTCCAGAAGCCCCCGCTTGGGGAGCAGGTGGAAGAGCTGCCTCCTTCCTGGGACACATTTTTCTCAATTAGTGCAATTGTTTCCACTGCTTCAAATCCTGTGCTGAAACAATTGATGGGTTTTTTTTTTAAGTCAGCACTGAATTTTATTGTCTCAGCAGCTTGTGTGCTTCTCCCCTCCACTGGCTGTGGGTTTGCCAGGGCTCTGCGTTGGAGATGCCCTTGGTGGAGCAGGACAGCTCACCCGTGAGGACGAGGCAGCAGCAGCTCTTCGTTCGGGTGCATTGTCTTCACGTTGTGCCCTTGGTTATGCCTGTGCAGCTGCACTAAAGGGTAATGGGGTTGCACAGATGGAAGTCTGGCCTCCACGCTCCCCGCATTGCTGCTGCTGGTGCCTGAAACGCTGAGCCTCAGTCATCAGCTGGCAGCTCTGTGGGGCTCAGCCCTCCTCTCTGCCCTTTATTCCTCCTGGAAATGGAGAAGGGATTTGGGGCGAGCTCCCAAACCCCCATGGGGACAGTGTCCCTGGGGAGAGGCAGGGTGGTCTCCTGGTGAGGTGAGCCGGGTGTCCCTGCTGCCAGGAGGGGCTGCCCTGGCCGCCATCCCATCCCAGGCATGTCCTCAGCATGTTCAAGGCCTTCCCTGGGCGCTTGTTTGCAGAGGGATGGGAGGGAGACTTAGTATTAAAAATGATGAAATCTTCCCGACCTAACGCAGCGCTTTCACTGTGGAGTGGCGAGCTTTGAATTGCCTGTCCTGGAACAACATTGGTCTCGGGGGGGGGGAAATGGAGCGGAGAGAGAGGAAAAGGAAAATAGAGTCTTAGTTAGATGGGGCTCAGATGATTTCACAGCCTGTTTAAAATGCTCGAGCCGTTTTCCCGGCTGCTGCGGTGTCAGGAGCCGCAGGCTGACCAGGAGGTACCCAGGGGCACAGCCCTGCGCCGGGCGGGATGGGGCTGGGACCCTGCGGGGGTTTGCTTGAGTGGTTCCAGGGCTGTGGGGAGCTCTCTGGGATGCTCACAGCACCGTGCCCAAAGCTGGTGCTTGCAGGTGCCAGCGTTTATTCCTTTGTGTAAACATCCCTTGCGAGGAATTCATCTGTCGGGTACAAAACCGGAGTCTGAGCTGCCTTAGGAGAACGTGAAATACGTGATTGCAACTTTTACAGCAATAAAAGGGAGGTAGTGTCAGAAAGCAACTTTGAACCATCTCTTTTAATTAAAAAAGAATGCCTTTCCATCAGGGATTTTAGAGAGAAGATTCCCTAAGCCTTTGTTTTTCTGGTGCTATGATAGATTCCTAGTATTTATTTCTAAAAAGACCAGAGTAGCGGCAACAATTCTGTTAATAACTGGAAATTATAGGGAACAAATTTCTAGGGTCAGAGCTTTAGAAACAAGAGGGAAAGCCCAGCACATGGAAATGGCAAAGTGCCGGGATTGGGGAGCGCGGATGCTCTGCCCCTGCTCCCGAGCGCTGCAGAACATCCTGCTCTGCTCAGCGCCATGGCCAGCACTTCTAGTGGTGTCATTTGTCAGTCAAGATCTATTTTTTTTTAATAAATTGTATTTGAATGCCAACTAATTAATTATTCCAGATGCACTGTACAGAAAATTAACAACTTTTTTTTCCTGATGCTGAACTAGTTTTTTGGAACCACAACCTCTAACGTTTTGCAAATCCCTCCTATCTAATCAGCTAGTAGGTAAATTAACACAGAATTATAACTCATTAGCGAATGATGCATTGATGTCTAGTAATTCCCTGCTTTCTTATTTGGAAGAAAGTAGGTTATGCTGTTATTGAGTTAGTGCACTAAGTTTCAGTGCTTTTTGTCATAAGCATTAAGTGCTTTTAAAAATGTGTTAATTAAGAGATTACACCCACATCAACATTAAAGCATTATAGTTTCTGTAATTATAGAACAGATTCTGGTTTCTCCAACCATGACATAACACTAAGGAGTCCCATCGGTCTGATTTCGGTGGGATGAGTCACATAATGAAAAGCAGCTCTCCAAGACGTGGGGCAACACCATAAAACAGCGGGTCCAGAGAGCTGCTCTGAGGCACCTTGTTCTGGCTTCAGGAGGGAGATGAGGTATTTCCCTGTGCGGGAGGATTTTCATCATTTGGAGAAGAGGAGACAGCAGAGAGAAGGTGGGAGGTTGTAAAGTTATGATAGCTATGGAACAGATGAACTATCATCAGCTGTTTCTCACAAATACAAACAAAAGGATCTGGTATGACTGTCAAGAGATGGTTTAAAACAAGAAATTAAGCTGCGGAGCTTGGTTTTGGTCTAGTGGAAAATACTGAGTTTTGAAAGCGTCTTGGTAGCTGCAGCACATCAATATTCCATACAGACATCAAAGAACAAAAAGCCTTTTATTAAGTGTTCCAGTTTGCTTTGTTTTGTCTCTTTAACTTGACCAGTATTTTCTAACCTCTGCGCAGCCCGATGAGTGCGGCTCAGGGAGCAGAGGCACCCGTTTTCACCTCGTGCCATAAAACCACAGAGAAACCTCCTGTCTGGTGCCGCAGTGTTGTACTCCTTGTAACACGAGTTTAAAGCAAGCTCAGTTTTATGGGATCAACTTATCCCATTAAGCAATTTATCTTTGACAGGGATGAGGCTGATTTTAAGAGGTAGAAATGCCTGTGAGGCAAGGAAATGTAATGAAGTTTGTAATGAAGTGCAGGAATATCAACCAAATGGTTAAGAATATTCCACGAGAAACAGTTCGTTAAGGCTGTCTGTCTAGCTCTCTCCTGTTTGGATGATGTTTGTTGTTTCAAGTTCAGGCATGGAAGCAAGCACGCTTTTGGCAGGTCCTGGTCTCTCTGTAAGTATCTGAGCGAGCCTTTTGGCCTTCCCCAAAGCTGTGGCCCTGATGTCCCTCCAGGGACGACTTGCCAGGGTGCACCCAGAAGCTGTGGGACATCTCCTGTCATGGCACAGGGCCACCACATCTTCCCCCAGGTCTTGCCTTGTAGAGCAGAGCAAGGGGACACCACATCAGGTAGAAAAATCTACTACTTTCCTTTAACCTCCAGGCTCCAGGAGACCTCCCTGCCTGCTGCCTTGAGTCTGTTTTACAGCCCTGTTGTCTATGAATCCACCCGATTCCCTTTTTGTGCTCCAGCTTCACAGCCTCCCTGGCAGCAGTTTCTAGTTCACTGCCTGCTCTAAAAACTGAACTAAACCCAGATGATTCAAGAACCCTTCCTTTTATTGGTTTCAAATATCCTTCCTGCTAGCTTCAATGAGTTCTATTTTTGAGGGATTTGGTGAATAACAGCCCTGCATTGACCTTCTCTTCTGCCTTTATGATTTTGCAAATCTCAGTTGTTCCTCTTAAGCCTCAAGAATGTGGGTCCTATTTGCATGAATATCATTAATAAAGTGCATTATACATATCTATTACTCCAGTTTGCACCGATGGGCAGCGAGGCAGGTGCCTGCATGGCTGTGCTGGGTGAAGGATGGAGCTAGAAAGGCCAGTTGCCATTGCAGCCCGCAGCATTTATGCTATAAATGCATCAAAACATGTGTTAGTTTTAATTATCCCCACAGCCTCGCAGAATCACTTCTCTGGTCAATTAATTTAATTACTTTTAGGATAATTATTTTCCTCAATGGTGTATTGGCTTCTGACTGTGATAGTTGTTGTGCTGCAGGACTGTGAGGTGGGAGAGACCTTGCTGTGAATGACACGCAGAATGTATCAGCAAAATACACATTTATGGCATAGACAGCTGAATTAATGATGTCCCTTTGGAGGGAAATGGAACAATTTCCCCTCTGGATGGGAGAGGATAAAAGCACCTCATGGCAGCAGTAAAGTTGCTCAAAACCTGCCAGAAAGCCCTCTCTTGCCCTCTGCAGCCTGCCTTGGACCAGAGCCTGGTC